>JANAVB010040817.1:9497759-9575259 GCA_029216955.1 Iris pallida | reverse complement strand
ATCATCCTAATGGAGATCATTCTAATCAATCGATAATTCTCGCATATCTTAAAATTTTTAGAAGGCTTACAGTCTACTCGCCTTATAAACTAGGACATAGTTTTAGGTATAATGAGTTTAGAAGAATTCTAAAGTCCGGGCATTGTACCTCGACTCTTGTTAATAAAGAATAATGCACGGTAACAAAATACGGTAGATATAAGTCAAGTAAAGGATCGTTCCTCAATAAATGAAAAAAATGAGTGTGTACCATGACACATGGTCGATAACATATAATGGTCTACTCGTCCACAGTATACAAGAGTTATCGACGGGGTAACCAACTCTAAGGCACATCTTATGAAAAGATTTTCTAACAACTGAGTCGTAAATTTCTATTGGGGTTAAACCTGCCAGACTATTGTCACAAGGGTTCGAGTTAAAGCAAGCTTCCAGCAAATAATTAGAGGCTTACGCCATTTGGTTCCTTGAGAATAGATACTCCTAGGTTGGCATTTTGACTAAAGGTAAAATCCTAATCATACTCAAATTCAAATGGCTAGAAGGTCTCAATGGTATTTGAGGTTTGAGAGGAGGACGAGTAACTCAATCACATGACTGGCCGATGGTAGCTACACTTGTGTATGCAACTATCATGGCCATGGGAGATACTCTGTATCTCTCCACCAATTACGAGCTTTCGCCTTTCCAAATCAGTAAAAGACAAAACGATAAGGAGTTCAAGAAAGATGTCACTGAATACAATTACGTGATTCAAAGGCGAACATATAATTCAAGAGGAATTGTCAAAGCAGTTGCGGATGAGATCATAGATACCTCTACATCTCAACCCACGTAGGATAATCAAAGAGAGAGCAAACTGAGTGCACTACGGTTGATCAGACCGTAATACATCGATTCTGATTGAACAATATGTCAGCAGGCGTCCCCAATAACATATGTCTTGAATCAAGCTCGATAAAAGAGTAAGCTTGCAAAATTAGGCTGTAGTAGCAGCGTTGGTCAAGATAGTCAAAATACAATTATACAAGATTGTTGAAAGGAGGCACATGTAGTTCGAGTTTTGCGAGAATCAAAACCTTATCTGGTGTTATTACTTATACGGTCATCCTACTATCTCCTTATCCATAAGTCCTTGTTCGACTAATGGGTCATGGACCTCCAAATTCTATATTCTCGGTAAACCTATTAGTGTCAGTCAATTTCCTCGTTAATAGGTCACAAGGACCACAGATTTCTAGGTTGGAAGACATGCTATCCAACTTGCAAAACTTTCACTAGTATTGGCTTTGGATCTTATGGGACACACATGTCATTTTTCTATTCTCTATGGTAGCCTAAACTTGTAATCATGTCTGAAATCACTTCACCGAGAATTGTGTCTTGCCCGTATACTCTGGCTGCGGTAAACCCTTGGTTTCGTGATTCAGATGTGATAGGCTATTCGATACTCTACCTTATATTGACACAAGGGTGACTACGGTCAAAAGAGGACTACTAGCCATAGTTTTTAGTAACATTCTATAACCTGTATTTCCTTAAAACAAATTTCAACTCTAGGGGTCGTGTCTCGCTAGTGCGCTGCTGGCTGCAGTGAATCCATAGTCTTTATGATTTAATTAAATGGCGACAGTGCGCTACTGTCCTGCCATTATGAGTTAACTAATATTCCTTTAACTATATCTGTAAGGATTCATGAGCTTCTGGAGATTCAAACAAATTGATTATGGAAAAAAATGTAAGTATTTGTCTCATCAACCCTTAAAATAAAAGATTGAGCGGGGAGGAAATAACTGAAGTCAAAAGAAATACAACCATTCTAGTACCTATTTCGTGTGCATTCAAACCATGGAGGAAAAACTTGAATCGGAACTAACTCGAGGTTCATATGTGGATAACATAATCAGGAATTATATAAAATAGTAAATATTCTTAGGGCAAAATAGGAACTAAATAGGCAATTTGGGCTAAGGTATGAGGATGATATCTAAAGAGGCAAGGAGGAGGAATTGAACAATTATCAAGGTTAGATCATTAATTCTATGAAGCCCTGTCTCACCAAGTGAATAACCTATCCACATTGGATCATATCGTCATATCAAGAGGTAATAGTGTACTTTTGGGATCTGGCAACTATCAAAATTAATAACTCCTCCTCTAAATTTCATGGCCTAAACTACCTATCGGTAAACTTGTATAAGGGACTCCTAGTCCTAGTCATTCTCTTGAATTAAATTAATCATAACTCGTGAATGAGCATTTCCTAGTCGCAGGCTTGCAATAGTACGACTAACTTAAGTACTATCACGAGTTCGCATGATTTGCGAAAACTGACCTGCATGGGCCACCACAAAAACTTGTCACGATTCGCACCCATTTTTTTCGGATACGAGACTTGTCCAAGCCAGCCTACGCTGCATTGTCGGCGGTAGAACGCTGTCACGGCCATGATGCTCAAAATCGTAAATAATGCTCATTCACAAAAACTAATTTAATTTACAATATTCATAAGATTTACATTTGCAAAAAAATATAAACTTGCACAAATATTGGAATGACTACAACTCATCTATCTAACTAGTCTCTAGGCTTTTCGTCTGCAAGTATACCCGTCACTCCCCAAGCTAAGTGAATCCACGGCTAACCTAAAAACATTAGTTTCCAGTCAAAAATGGAACGAGAACAATTCACTGAATGCAGTTCCTATATATGAGAATGACTATACGACAAAGGTTAGCCTTTAGACATATGATTTGGAAAATAACACAAAAGACAAATAAAACTAAACAAGGAAAAACCGTAAATAAAGACAATACTCACCGACTGACTGAAATACCTTTTATATGTGATCGGTCTCGGAACAATTACACGACACTATCTACACTGTCTAAAGTTATACTGTCTACACTGTCTAAAGTTACACTGTCTATATTTTATAAAGTTACACTGTCTACATTGTATAAAGTTATACTGTCTACATTAAATAATAAAATAAAGAAATATCTGTTTACACTGTCTACTTTACAATAATAAATCACTGTTTACACTGTCTACTTTGTAATAATAAATCACTGTCTACACTGTCTACTTTGTAATAATAAATTACTATCTACACTGTCTACTTTGTAATAATAAATCACTGTCTACATTGTCTACACTGTCTAAGGTCAGATCACACATCGTTGGTACTTCACCCTCCCGATACAACAAGGAACAAAAATCAACATAAAACTAAAATCACATATCTATCGACTAAATACTGATGCATAGTAAAGATCAATACTGAAAACAAACAATAAACTGTACTCGCCTGTGGTCCTTTGCTGGTGAAACCGATAGTCCAACCCACTCAGTGTGCCACAAAAGTCAAAACCCGTACAACAGTCTCCAGATGCTGAAATAGACATTATCAATGTTCTTAGAATAGTCAAATTAGCTAAGATTGCCTGTCCTTAAGTCCAATTCTAGACACAGAGGTAAAACGGTAATTTCGGGTCAAAACAGTGTCCACCGTTGGACCCGCTTTGCACCGAAAAGCATACCAGAGTCAATGGTCTATAAATTCGTTAAACTATATGTCTATGGATTCGTTTTGATGATACGAACTCAACCGTATGTCCAAAGTTGGATTCCAGCAGGCCATGCACAAAATCGCCCATTGAGTTGGATCGTGAGGGCCCGCAAAATGGCAATCCAATCAACTGTCTCAGAATCGAACCAAATTTGGTATACAGGACCAGAAAAATAATACGGTCCTATTAGCGCAAGTTTCATCTCGATCTGATGAGCGTACACAAAGTAATTTGGAAATTTGCACAGAGGTCGATACGGTAAATTTTGACGGATACGCATCAAATTCGTTGCGCACACGCAACCAATTTGAATTTCATAAAAGCCCACACATCCACGAAACCATTATGCACCTTTCGATGCTTTCGGTTCACGATCACGTTGCCCGGATTGGCGGGACGCACGTCGTATCGGAGAAAATTCTAGTTTTTCGAAAACAGAATTTTATATTTTTCCTCATTTTCAAATCAGTTTAACTGGATGTATATTAGATGGAATCCAAATCTAAAAATAGCATTTAGAAACCGTATAGGTTGTCGTTAAACCCCTTCAAGTAGTTTTTCTAAACTGTCGAGGAATCGGCATATATTTGCCTTCCAAATTCGATGTTGGGACTGGGCTTTACTCTGCCTACAAGCAAGTTTTTCGTAATTTTTGACTTGATTTCCTGGACTAGCTAATTCGATTTATTTAAAACTAATTGAAGAGACTAAGAGTTGGATAGGTTGTCAACGTACCCGAAGTGAAAGATCGAGCAATGATCGACCGTGTGCCGAGAAAACGGGTTACGAAGTCGCTTCACTAGCCCACGGCTGCTGTCGTCGCTCGGTTGCTATGCACTGCCCTTTCGCGCGGTCCTGGCCGACTTGGCCGTGCGCGGCGGTGGCCCATAATGGCGCGCGTGCGCGTGGGGAGGGAGTCACCTGGGGTCGGTGCAGCGTGGGTAGATCTAGGGTTTCTTCCTCCCTCTTTCGCGTTCTATATACATATATTATGTATAAGTTAGGGTCGGGCATTGGAAGTTCAGCCTAGGATGTATTTAATACTGCTGCTGCTCACTTGGGGGTGGGGGATTTACTAGTTATGTGGGCTTTGGGTGCTGTTATGAGTACGCTCGGTTTGGCTGGTTATTGGCTGAGCTGGGTTTTACTCTTGATAGGCCGGGCTGGTCCACTGTTCCAGCAAGGGAACAGTGCTGAAGGAGTTTTTTTTTTCTTTTATTATTTCTATATACACACTTATATATATATATATATATATATATATATATATATATATATATATATATATATATATATAGAGAGAGAGAGAGAGAGGAAAATGTACCTAAGGTCGACCTCATTTTTCTCACTTTACAACATTTTTTTCTTGAATTTTTTTTATGGGATTCATCTACACCTTATTGATTGACAACATACCAAATTTCAAGAAAAAATAATATTGTTTAGCCCCCTATCAATAAGGTGCAAAATCGACGGTGTAGCAGGAAAGTTTTAGACCGTCGATTTTGCAAGGGATAGATAGGGGGCTAAACAATATTATTGTTTCTTGAAATTTGGTATGTTGCCAATCAATAAGGTGTAGATGAATCCCATAAAAAAAAATTCAAGAAAAAAATGTTGTAAAGTGAGGAAAATGAGGTCGACCTTAGGTAACTTACCTAAGGTCGACCTTAGGTACATTTTTCTTATATATATATATATATATATATATATATATATATATATATATATATATATATATATATATATATATATATATATATATATATATATATATATATATATATTTCTATAAAATATATATTTCTATAATATATATATATATATATATATATATATATATATATATATATATATTATTATTATTATTATTATATATATATATATATATATATATATATATATATATATATATATATATATATATATATATATATATATATATATATAGTTATATTAGTATATATATATATATATATATATATATATATATATATATATATATATATATATATATATATATAATATAATATAACAATTTCTATAAAATCTAAATAACTCCCAATAGCTTCTATTCTTAGTGTCGAGCCTATTTATATAAATATGAACTATATAATATATATATATATATATATATATATATATATATATATATATATATATATATATATATATATATATATATATATATATATATATAACAATTTTTGTAAAATCTAAATAACTCCCAATAGCTTCTATTCTTAGTGTCGAGCCTATTTATATAAATATGAACTATATAATAACTTTTATTTGATAACGAAATAAATATAACCAACTTTAGTAAATAATTTTATATAAATAATAACCTCAACAATAATAATAATAATAATAATAATAATAATAATAATAATAATAATAATAATAACAAAATTTAATTAAATCAATAATGGTGTATATACCATTATGTGCATTCTAGAAATCCCAAAATGTACGAGGATCTATTTTATATAGATGTCACTGAATATCAACTAATAATAATATTTATAATATTTAAATTACGAGTACTTAGGAATATTCATTAAATCATTGAAACAAAATACAATACCCTCTTACCAAATTCTATCAACACGATTGTCATTGGACGTGTCGCATGACTACATGGACTCAGTTCGTGTCCGGTCCGGGCTAAAATGGTATAACCGATTTTCCTAAACTCAATAATATAAATAATAATAAATAAGTCTTCGGTAAGGGTTAAGTCGCATCTTGGCCTGGTTTTCCTAGTTAGGACATCACTATGGCTCGGCCTTCCCTTCCAGGGCTAGTACACTAGTCGAAGCACGCCATTGCACTATCCGTGCCACGATTTCTAGTCACCTTGTACTCCAGAATCCCATCATGGCTAAAATCATCTACCGTAATAATTAACTAAATAATTATTTATAAAAATTCTAAAAGTTACCATTTAAAGTCAAATAAATAAATAAAAAATATATTATCAAAATTTTGAAAAAAGGGATTACAAGATACAATATATATATATATATATATATATATATATATATATATATATATATATAACCCCCATTTTTTTCATAAAAGGTGCAAAATGCCGAAGCCTTTACAAGTAAGCTACCAGCCGCAAACAGCCGGGCCAAAAAGTATACAAATAAAAAGTTAGGAAATGAGGTGCTAATATAGGATAGCATCCCAGAAGGGCTCCTATTCATGCGAGCATATGGCTCTGATCTTCCGACACTGACGAAGGGTCTCCTGAATGAGCTGGACTCCGGAGTACTGATGACCTTCGTACCTGGCCTTATTTCGATTCTTCCATATGACCCAGGTAGCCGCCGCTGTGACGATCTAATGGCCGTGGGAAGTAGAGGCCCAGCAAACCAGGAGATCGTTGAAGCACCCACTTCTCTGGTTCTGCCCACACCGATGCGAGAGGGCCCTCCAAACCTGAGTCGCGAGCTCCCTCTGACAGAGGATATGATCGATGGATTCACTCTTACGCTCCGAGCAACAATTACAAGCAGACGCAAGGCTAAATCCGATGGTGTTGAGGGTGTCATCGGTACGCAACTTCTTGCGGACGGCTCCCCAGAGAAGGAAAGACCACGTTTTTGGGATTCTGGTATGCCAAAATATGGCAATGATAGGTACAGGCGTCCCTACGCCACGTACCGTGCTTCTAGCCGACCTCACCAAAAAGTATCCAGAAGTTTCGACCGACCACCTCAGCGCATCAGGCTTATCATCCAGTTTAAGGTTATTGCTACGGATGCGCTCTTCTGTCTCAGCCCCGGCCCACTCTCTGATCAAGCGCCAATTCCAATCATTACTAGTGAGATCCCACAGGTCCCTGATCCTGCTATTCCTCGGAGCTGCTATAGACTTGTTGATCACGTTATCCCCCGCCCAACGTTCCAGGAAAGTCTGGGATTCGCCATTACCCAGTTGGAATTTGACCATCGGTTCGGTGAGGGATCGCCCCACGAGGATCCGTCGCCAGGCGGCAGATGATCTACAATTGGAGATGGCCTGTGCAGGATGAATATGCTTGAAGTACCTGGCTTTCATGAATTTGGCCCAAAATTCTGAATCGTGCGAAGCTTCCACCATAACTTCATAGAAAAGGCATCTACAATGTGGGATAGTTTGGAGAAGCCCAGACCTTCTTCTTCTGTAGGCCTAGCCATAGAATCCCAACTGGCCCAGTGATGTTTGTCATGCCCGTCACTGTGACCCCAAAAGAAATTGCTAAAGATGCTTTCCAACGAAGCGAGCACTTTCTTGGGAGGGGAACAGGCAGCAAGGGTATAGATAGGGATAGAAGTGAGCACGTGCTTGATGAGAACCAACTTGCCGCCTGGGGATAAGGTAGCGTTATGCCACCCCTCTAGTTTTTTCCTGATCTTGGTAATCAGCTCATCAAAGATGATGCAGTTTGATCTTCCGTACACAAAGGGGCACCCAAGGTATTTGATAGGGGGTTGTTCGACTAAAAATGAGGTAATATTGGATAGGTTGATAGCATGCTCTCTCTTGATATTGTGGTGGGCGTATATGACGCTCTTAGCAGGATTGACCTTTTGACCAGAGCATCTGGAGTATTTCATGAGCGAGTTGTGGACCACCTCCACCGACCCAACTTCCCCAGAGGAGAAGATAAGAATGTCGTCAGCATAGGCCAGATGAGTAATAATAGGACACCCGCTGACCGTATGAAAATGTTGGAAGTTCGGGATTCTGGTCATGCTGTTCAGCTGTCTGCTCAGAGCGTCGACTGCGATGATGAAGATGGTGGACAATAAGGGGTCTCCTTGCCTGACACCGCAGCTGGATTTAAAAAAGCCGTTCGGTTGGTCGTTGATCACCGTGGAGAACCAGGAGTTGTTAATCGATCTCCAAACGATATTGGTCCAAGTTTTCGAGAATCCGAAGGCCCTGAAAACCAAGATCATGAATTGCCAGTCAAATCTATCGTACGCTTTCTCTATGTCCAATTTGATGGCGATGTCCCCCCTCGTCGGGAGTTTCATGCATGTAATTAACTCGTGCGCAAGCATGATATTATCCTGGATGTTTCTGCCCTTGACGAAGCCACTCTGCTCCTCAGAAATAATCTTAGGAAGAATATCTGACATGCGCGATGCGATAATTTTGGAAATGATCTTGTTGGTGAATGTGCAGAGGCTGATGGGCCGAAAGTCCAGGAAAGCCTCTGGATTATCTTTTTTTAGGAAAAAGGATTAGGTTGGCGCTCGAAATGGTTCTAGGGTAAGTCGCTCCGTGGAAGAATGTCGTAACCGCCTCATTAATATCTTTCTTGATGATATCCCAGCAGACTCTAAAGAATATGCCCATAAATCCGTCTGGGCCCGGTGCGCTATGAGCATCAAGAGCCCAAACCGCTTCTTTCACTTCCTGTTCAGAGGAAAGAAGTTCCAGCTGGATGTTGTCGGTGTCGTCGATAAGGTGGGGGATCTCAGCCAGGAGGAAGTTGTCTCTGTGGACCGTCTCTTTGGTGAACAATTTGGAATAGAAGTTGGCAGCTTCCCTTTGGATGTCCCGTTGGTCGGTAAAAATGTTGCCTGAGTCATCAACAATCTGATGAAGGGTGAGTTTTTGTCTGCGGCCGTTGACGCAAGAGTGGAAGTAGCTCGAGTTTTTGTCCCCCTTACTGTCCCATTTAAGCCTCGCTTTTTGTTTCCAAAAATCAGTCTCAACCTTCACCCGAAATTTGAGGATGGCTTTGGTAAGGTTCAGAGCCGCTCTAGCCTCCGACGATCGGTCAGTCACGACCAGAGCTTCGGTGCGAGTGACATCATCCTCGACAATCCGGACCGCCTGAAAATGTCCCCGAACGCCTGTTTATTCCAAACCAAGAGAGCCTGTTGCGTGGTCTTGAGCTTGTTGGTGACTCGAATTAGGGGGTCATTGGATTCCTTATTGGCCCAGGCCTCCTCAACTACGCGCTTGAACTGGGGGTGAGTGGTCCAGAGGTAAAGAATGTGGAAGTTTTTTTTGATCCTGGCCGCTTTGCTCTTAACTTCAACCAACAGAGGGGCGTGATCAGATTCGGTAGTGTTGAGGTGTTAAAGTTTGGATGAGATCATGGTATCATGCCAAAGGGCGTTAAAGAGAGCTCTATCAAGCCGGGAGTATTACCGTCGGTCGCCTTCCTGTATGTTGCACCATGTGAAGGCGCTGCCAGAGAACTGAAGGGGTTGTAGATGTACGTTGAAAATAAAGTTGTTAAAGTCCAGCATGGCTGAGTAGGGCGGAGGTCGACCTCCAGTTTTCTTCTCTCTGCAGGTGATAGCATTAAAATCTCCAATGCAGAGCCAAGGAGTGTTGCAGTGGCTGCGTTGAAGGTTTACAAGTTCGTTCCAGAGCTGCTTGCGTTCTCCTATGTCACAACTGCCATGAATCGCTGACAGGAGGGCCCGCTTGGGAATAAGAGGATGTTCCACCCAGCAAGAGAGAGCCTGTCTCGAGTCCTGTATGACTCTGATTCTGACTGCCGACGAACAGAGAATCCAGATGTCATGTCTGCCTGCTATGGCAATTTTAAAGCCTAACTACAACTTAATGGCCTTAATTTTCTTGGAAGTGATTTTAGGTTCAATGATGATCAGGATATCGATCTTGTGGATTTTGTTGAGGCTAGAAAGATGCCTCATGGTTGGTTTATTAGCCAGGCCACGAACATTTCAGGATAGGATGTTCAGCATTAATGTTTCTTAGAGGAGTGGTGTTTGGTCTGCTTTGCTGCAGACCTGGTGCGTATGTTCGTTGACTCGGGCGCTTCTTTCTGATCTGACTTTTTGGCGGTAGAGTTTATCTTGATACCCAACATTTGGCCGAATTCGGTATGGGGTTCCCTAGCAGGGAGATGGATGAGTTTGCGACGGAGTTAAGTAATTCTCTAGCAGTATCCAAGCTGGGTTCCACAGGGGGAAAGAGGGGGGTGTCCTCATTGCTGTCGGGTGGCTCTGCTGTCGACAGAGGGTATCCTACGATGAGGACCTGTCGTCCCCTTAGGATCTGCTCTGGTCCCAAAATAGCAAAGGCTTCGTCGATGGAAGAATCATAAATCCAAAGTTGGGTAGCTGAAAGGGTTGAGGGACCGGGGCTCGTAACCGGAGAAGACTCCCTAGGATCCTTCGGCACTGCCTCCGAATCGGGACGGTCGGGCGTGTTTGCCATTGATTATCAAAGAACAGAACAGTTTTATGGGAGGATTGAACTTTAATTCACAATTACAAACTCGCTCGTACAAAAGAAAGCCTAGGAACAAAACCTAGGAAAAGCAATCTAAGTACAATTGTTTAATTTGGATTCTGGGGGGTGACGGTAGAGGCTCGAGAAAGTGTTATCAACTCTGCTTTACTTCTTGGACGATCGAATGCAACCTCGGCTCCGACGAAGAAATGCTCTCTCTCTCTGTGTGCTTGTTGCTCTATATGCCTCCCTGTGTGTGTCTGCAAAGGAATAATCCCATGCTATTTATAGGAGTTTGTGATGAGTGGGGTGTACAGCCACATGGCCACATCCTTGTAACTGTGCCTTAAGAAGTGGGCGATTGGGGATTGGTTAAGACTAATCTTTATCTGTTTGTTGTAATAAATCTGGACTGTTATGTTGGTTGAAATAAATCTGAACTGCTATGATCTGTTGGTTGTAATAAATTCAAGTTGTTAAGACTTAGTCAACTTCTGCCACGTGTCCCAACAGCCACTATGTTGCGAGCCGCATGAAGGACTGTCCCCATGCCTGAGCCGCATGAGGGTGGCCTCATAATCGAGCCGCATGAGGATGGCCTCATAACCGAGCCGTATGAGGGTAGCCTCATAACCGAGCCGCATGAGCGTGGCCTCACAACCGAGCCGCATGAGGGTGGCCTCACAACTGTGCCGCATGAGGGTGGCCTCATAACCGAGCCGTATTAGGGTAGCCTCATAACCGAGCCGTATGAAGGTGGCCTCACAACCGAGCCACATGAGGGTGGCCTCATAACCGAGCTGCATGAGGGTGGCCTCACAACCGAGCCGTATGAGGGTGGCCTCATGTTTGAGCCGCATGAAGGCCACACAGGCGATCCGCATAAAAAACTTTCTTGGAATTGGTGAACTGTGCCAACTGTCATAAAAAATTTCTTATCTTTTTATGAGCATGTCGCGTCTCTTCTTTATGTCAGAGCCATCATTGCTGTCACTTTGTGTCAGAGCATTAATGGCCAGCTGCACAGAGTAATTACGGCCAGCTGTATAGGCCTATTTCGAACCGCATAAGGCCACATGGCGCTTTCTGAGCCGCATAAAGCTTTCTGAGCCGCATGAAGCTCTGAGGGATTTTTGAGCCACATGAGACCCCCCAAGTTCTGACCGCATGGAGTTTCTGGGCCGCATAAGAATTTACTATTCTTTTCTATGCTTCTACAGGGCGGTCCTTCGAGGAGGGCGGTCTCCAGGGTAGTCTCCTCACTGTCAGAGAGAGCATCAAAACTATTTCGTAAGATAGGAGATGGAGGAGTGTAGGGGATCATCGCTCTACCAGGAGACGCAGATCGCTCATCCCTGTTAGCTTCAAATCTGATGTGGGAGTTGGGTAAAGGTAACAAAGGTGAGTGAGACTGATGATTGTGAGTTATTTTCCCTTCCGCCGGGTTGTCCTTCCGACCGGACTTCCTCTTGAGCTCAGGGTAGAGTCGGACGTAGTGTGTTGTTAGGTGGCCTCGTAGGTGACAGTGATTACAGAAAAGGATGTGGTTATCGTATACTAATTGCTGGGTGTGCGTCTGACTGCCTAGCTTAATGAGAATATGATTGGGAGGTTCTTTGGTGAGATCAAGCTCAACACAGATCTTGGCATAATGGGCTTTGGTGAGGTTGCTTGTTTGAGCTGCCGAAGCCACGTAAGTCCCGAAGGAGTTGGCTATGCGTTTAAGAGCTGCCGGGATGAAGCATATAAGGGGAAGGTTAGGTAGGGTCACCCAGGCAGCGACCTTAGCAGAGTCAACTTTAGTGCTAAATTTTAGGGACTACCTGATAATCTTCATCTGGTGAGAATCGACATTGCATGTGTCTTTGGACCACACAGAGTGGAGGTCAGAAACAGAGGATAGGTGCAGCAGAATATGCCTGGGGTCTAGAGGAGCCACCCGGTGGACTGCAGTGAGGTTCCAACTAGCAATGACCTCCTGAACGCGGCTGAGCTTAGGACATCCCGAAGAGAATTTGAGCACAAAGGTGTGGAGGAATGAGTCGGACAACAATGCAATTTCCTGAACAGAAAAGGGAACCATTGGCAAGGATGCTGAAGGAGGATAGAAAACCTCAGGTAGGGGGAAGTCCTTAAATAGAAACCCCGACGCGGCCGCCCTGTTTGGTCGCAACTTATCTGTGAAGGAAGGCAACGAGTTAGATGAGGTCGGCTGAGCGGCCTAGTATAAGCTGGGGATGGGGGTGGCAGGCTGCGAAACTCCAAATGGGCTAGAGGATGACTCCAAAGAAGGCAGAAGCGCAAGCAAATCATCTGGGAGGGAGAGTCCAACTTAGCAACGGGATATGCCTTCCCTAGGTGAGCTGCGCCACCCAAGGTGGGGGCAAAGGAGGCTGCACAACCAGAGTGTTGGAAGAAAGTGGCGACACCTCCAGAGGAGGGTGCCGGAGCAGCGGTTTGTGCCACCACAGGGTCGACGGCAAAAGCAGGAACCTGGGCCTCGTGGCCTACGGACTGCGCCATAGGGGCGCAACCGGGACGGGGGTGCCCACCAGCCGTAGGATGCGCCAGGCCTGCACAAATCTGAGGTTGGCCAGGGCCGCGCAAGACGAAGGCAGCGCCAGGGCCGCACAAACCACAGGTTGCGCCAGAGGGGCGCAACCCAATAGGGGGAAAGCCTGATCCGGCAGAAAAATAGGGCCCCCGGGCCGCCGAACCGGATAAGGATACGAGTCTGCAGAGGCACCAAAAATAGAGGTGCTTGGCGCAATATAGTACACAGGAGGAGAGCCTGGCACAACATAGTGCTCACCTGGCACAACATAGTACGTACCGGTTGGGGCAACAGAGGCACCTGGCGCAACATAGTGCGCAGGAGGGCGGATAGAGGTGCCTGGCGCAACATCGTGCACAGGAGGGGACACTGATATGAAGACTTCATGAGAGTTGCGCCAGCAAGCCGCTGCGCAACCTGGGAGATGGGAGGGCTGTCAAATCCCTATTTTGGAAATAGGTATATGACTTTTTCGTGTTTAGAGTGAAATTAAAATTATAGACTTATTTAATATTTTTTTTGGATCTTGATTTGGTTTTGGTTGTTGAGCCTGACATTTTAATTTACTGTTGGTATCATTTTATTGGGTTACATTGTTAGCTCCATTTTAGGATTTTTTTGTATTTTTACTATTGTTGTTATTATTATTATTAAATTTCATATTTCTACTATTCCCCTTTACCTAACCCTAACCCAAACCCTCACTTCCCTCTCTCACTCCCCCCCCCAATTCTCTCTTCACTCTCTCTCTCTCTTCCGACCACACACTCACCCCCAGCCCCACTCTTTCAGCTCTCTCTTCCAGTCTTCCTCACCTTTCTCTCTCTCCTTCGCTCACTCGGCACAGCCCCCTCCCACTCGAGCTCGCTCTCACTCTTCTCTCTTCCCTCACTCTAACTCCTGGCCTCTCTCCGACCTCCGGCCGCCCCGAGCACCACCACCATCTTCCACCACCGCCATCATCGTCGCCATCTCCTCCACCACCCACTACCGTAGCTGCCACCACCATCAGCCGGCACCTCCACCACCACTACTTCCACAGCCACCGCCACTGACCTTCAGTCCGGCCGCCCGTCACCCCCACGACCGCCACCACCATCGTCGACGTCTTTATCACCTCCGCCACCATTCTCGTCGCCTCCGGCCGCCCTCAGCACAGCGCCGTCGTCTCCTTCACCGATGGCTGCCACCACCTCTTCCTTCCCTCTCTTTGTCTCCACAGTCGTCGGTGAGTCGCCTTGACCTGGCGGAGCTCCCCGATGGCGACCAGCGTCCCTCCGTCCCTCTCTCATTTCTTTTTTCGGTGGTCAGCTCCTCCGTCGCAAGCACTGTGCCAGCCTCGAACGGCGGAACGCCCTTGGGCCCCGTGCTACTCGAGCAGCGTACAGCCTCGGGTTTTATGCTGTCCTTGGGTTATGTGCCTTGGGTCACGTGCAGCATTGAATGGTGTACTGCCCTGTGCACTGTGCTGCCTCGAGCAAGCGTAGTCTCGATTTGCGTGTTCCCTTGTTCCTCGTACTTTTCGGGATGTGTGCACCCCGATTTATGTGCTGTCTTATTTCTTTGCCATCCTAGACCCACGTGCTGCCTTGGGTAGCGGGATTCTTCGAGCCTTGTGCTGCCTCGGGAGACATGCTATCTTGGTTTGCTTGTTGTCTCGATTTTTGTGCCTCGGCCTTTGTGCCCATCTTAATTTTCATGTCGCGTCGATTTGCGTGCATGCATCGATTTGCATGCCATATTGGTATATGTGCTATCTTGGACTTTGTGCTATCTCGATTTGTGTGCACGTACTGATTTGCATGCTGTTTTGGTTTTGCCATTCACCTTGGGCTCTGTACTGCATCGATATACGTACAGTCGACTTGTATGCCGTATTGATTTGCGTACTTCCTTAAATCTTGCTCCTTCTCGATTTGCGTACATATTTCGATTTACATATTGCAATGATTCGTGTGCCATCTCGATATTCGTGATTCTTCGGTCTCTACGTGCATGTCTCGATTTACGTACATGTCTCGATTTGTGTGCCAGTATCAATCTACGTGCGCATTTCAATTTACGTGTACGTTGTCTCCTGTTTATCTCGATCTTCTAGTCATCACGATTCTCGTGCGCGTCTCAATATTTGTGCACGTCTCGATTTACGTGTTCATATCGATCTGTGTGTCTCGATTTCTGTGCCAGATACCTGTACTACTTGCGGGACCCACATGGTATAGCCCTATGCCATTCTTCATGATTTTTGTCGTTATTTTATTATTTAAATTTTAATGATTATTTATTATGTGTTCCGAGGACCTCGATGGCCGTGCTAGCTTGGATCCTGATCGCCGAAGACTTGCTTACCTAGCCAAGCCCTCTAGGCAAGTACCCCTTGCTCATCGATGGCTCTTGCCCTCTCTCTTGGATTTTATTGTTTTTTAATTAATTGTATTTTTTAGTGTATAACTGTCACCCCCGTTTCCCGTATTTTGTATTCATGCTCATAGTTGGATTTTGCCATGTATTTTATTTTTCTCGACTTGTGAAATTTTGGAATTCTCGTATTTTGGGTTTCGGCTCGGCTCGGTTTTAGTTAGTTGGTTTGGTTTGGTTTGATTTTAAGCCCAAGGGAACACCTTTAGCTATAATCCACCCTCATTCCACCACAACCCACCCTCATTAATTCTCACCTAACTTTCTCTCTCCTCCATAATTTTCATTAATTTCTCCATCTTCTTCTTCTTCCTTCCTCCACCAACACCATAGGCAAGTGCACCTTGCCACCAAATAAACACCACAATTTATTTATCCATTAACTAGATTAGGCCATGGGGAACAACATTAGAACTTGGCATTTTGTGATTTGGGATCTCCATTGTTCTAGATCTAAGTTTTCCCTATTTTTGGATTTATCTGGTTTTGATCTATTAAACTTAGATTTTTCCTTATTTTGAGGCTTCCATGTGGAAGAGAATTCAATTTCACCCAAGTTAGAACTTTGAAAATCTAGATTTGGTTTTGATTTGGCCTAGATATGAAGATTGGAATTTTTGGAGTTCTTGGAGTTCCTCTCGGTTTGGAGAAGAAGACCTCTCGGCCTGCGCTCTTTAGCGCGAGGCTGACTGCGCAGCTCGTCCTTTGGCGAACCGCGCAACCCCCTTCTCGGCCAGCGCTCTTTAGCGCTGGACTGATCCGCGCTCGGCCCCTTGGGCTGGATTACGAAACTCCTCGGCCAGCGCATTGTGCTGAGCTGAACCTCGCTGGCGCTCCCTAGCTCCAGCGTCTCCCTCCTCCCAAGCCGATCCATGCGTAACCTGACCCAGCGCAACCCGACCCAGCGCAACCCGACCCAGCGTAATCCGACCTAGCGCAGTTCGACTCCAGCGCCACCCAGCTCAGCACCCTCCGATCCAGCGCAAGCCGATCTCTGCGCAGCTCACCCCTGCGCAGTTTGCTCCCAGCTCACTTGGCTTCAGCGCTACCTGACCCTAGCGCAGTCCATTCCCTTGCGTAACCTGATCTCTTGCGCAGTCTATTTGGCCATGGAGATTTGGTTTTATTTTCTTTAAGCTTGGTTTCTCTTTTGTGGATTGGGTTTTGAGATCTTGTTCCACACAACACGACTACCCTGACCCAATACGACCTGACACGATTTTCGATGTTTGCTATGACTAGTATGGTTTTCGTAATTTCTGTGATTTATGGTCCTAGTACTTCTGATCTTCTTGATAGTGACCCGATGGGGTGTACTCTTGACTTGTAACCTGATAACTTGATAGTGGCTCGTGGCGGCGCACTCCTGACTAGTAACTTGTAACTTGTAACTCGTAACTTGTAACTTGACCTGCCTTGACTCGACTTAAAAACTGGTCGTACTTGACTTGTCCTGACACCGTGGGTGTTCTTTCTTGTTGCGTTGTGCGAATCTACTTGTCTTGTCTTGTATCATGTCTAGGACGTGACTCCCTGGGCACCACGGCCAGGAACTCATGCTAAATTGGATAAGGCTAATGATTAGATCAAACTAGAACATGGAGAATTTCTAGTCACAAGCAAATCTCGTTATCTGGGCGCTTTAATGGACTTGTAGCTTGCCGACAAGTAGAGCACATTTCCAGCACACTGTCATGTGTTGCACCTCTAAGTCACCTAAGGGTATATCGTCTCCTGGGCGATGTACCCAATCATACTCTCAACCCGCAGAAGGATAACTGGATAGTCTGCAGGGCTTGGGACTGAGAAATTCTTACTGCATCTTGTTAGTAATTAGGCTTGTGATAACCCTAGTTAGTTAAGGTAGTAAGCCGTAGTAATTGCTTGGCCGCTTGTGAATGGATGTTGTCTACCCCTGTCTAAGTCTTGTCTAGTCCCAGTACCTGGTTCCTCCCGAACATGTTTGTTTTACTTATCTTTAACAATAAATGGATAGAGACAAGTGCTATTCAGGCGAAGGGTTACAACCTCGGTCCTTGTTTGGTTTACGGATTGTAATCTGGCTCCCGGAATGGTTCTATGTCCCTAGTCGTTTATTGTCCTGTTGTAATTTTATTACTTGTACTTTTCTTCCATTTTTTTATGTTCTGATATGCTGGCTTTTGTCCTTATTTCGTGGCATCCTTTGTGGCACTTGCTCTTTCTGGGGTTTGACCCAGCTGGTTTTGTGTTGCCAGATTTCGGAGCAGCACCCGAGGATCTACCGAACCTTCATCCCGATGGTGGCGACTAGAAGGAACCCAGGCTACGAATGGGTTTTCTATTTTGTTTCGCTCACTCTATTGTAAAATTATTCTTTTGAGTCGTTTAACCGACGAGCACCTGTTAGCTCGATGCACATTTACTTACTGTCTGCCTACGGGCTGTAAACATGATTAACAAATCCTAGGGTTGATCATGTATGACTAAAACTCTTGCTAGTCCTCGCATTTTGTACGACTAGCTTCATGATCAACTGAATATGTAATATTCGGGACGCCTTTTATTGTATATTTGGTGGTCTAACATCTTATAATTATATTATTTGTTGAGATTGAGATAATAGGCTTGACCTTAAGAGACCGTTGGCTTGTAGTAAACCCTTATATCTAGACAGTCGTGACCGTATAGCGAGGTGGATTCCATTTCTATATACGTAGCTGGCTATGTTCGCCCTCGCTCTCCAGTATTCTGGTTCTGGGGCGTTACATGGTTTAAGTGGTAGCCCATGTAGGTCTTAGTTTTCAAGATATGTGGGGGGTTTACCGGATAGATGTCTCAATCAGTGCTCGTCTTTGATCTCCATTTATATCCTCTAAATCTCTGAATTCTTGTCATGATCATGTGCTTGTATCGTTGATCTGTCCTGGTCCTTCCTTATCGTTTTTTTGTGTCGTCTTCTTCAGCGGCACTGTACCTGACCCCGCCGATCAGTAGGATGGAGCACTTTCCGTGGACCAGCAACCCGGAGATCAAGCCCAGCATTCTGGAGTAGCCTCCAGAGTTGTACCTCCCGGAGGAGAACCCCCAGTTCGGCCCGTCCAGTCTGCAGACCCTGACGATGGCACCTTGGTAGGTCTCATCATGACCTTGATAGCTTTCCAGGATCGTCGAGGAGACGCCTTGCACCAGCTAGTGGCAGATGCCTTGACCAGAGGCGGTCATCCAGGGAACAGCGCGGCCAACAGCTTCAAGCGCTTGAACCCTCCCTTCTTCGACGGCAGCGAAGATGCGATTGCCGCGGACGCTTGGCTTCAGAATACTGAGGTAATTCTGGAAGTAGCTAGGACACCTGAAAATGAGAAGGTAGCGGTAGTACGTCTGTAGCTGTTAGACTTGGCTCGCAGTTGGTGGGCAGCGCAAGCCATAGGATTAGTGGCACCCATTGCTTGGGTAGTGTTTAGAAAAAGATTCTAGACGAAGTATTTTAATGTTGTAGCTCGGTACGACCTACAGACGAGATTTACCAACTTGAAGCAAGGAGGCAGATCGGTCGACGGTTATGCATCTGAGTTTTCTAGACTCAGTAGGTTTGCCCCCACCTTGGTGGCAACCGAGTTTGATAGGGCCCAGCGGTTCCAACAAGGACTGCATTTGGAGATCTTGTTGGTAGTTGAGCAGTTCGAGCACCAGACGTTCGATACGGTATTGAGAGCAGCTAGGAGGCATGAGTACACCTCCCAAAGGATTGTGGATAGGACCGGAGGTAGGAAGCGGTCCCACAATCAGATGCACCAATCATCAGCTCCAGCCCCGACAGCTAGGAGTTTGACCATTGGAACTCCGAGGTGGGCGGCCTCAGTAACATCGGTTCAGCATTCAACCCCGACGTACCCGCAGCAGCAGAAGCAGAAGCAGACTTCCGCGACAGGATGTTCTCATTGTGGGAAGCCAGGCCATGTAGTGGCGGATTGTCGTAGGGCGCAAGGATTGTGCCTGGCTTGTGGAGCGACAGATCACAAGATAGGAGCCTGCCCGAATAGGGGTAGTTCGTCCTCTTCTAACCTAACCAGTCCATCGGTTAGGGGACCAGCACCTATGCAGCAGCAGCAGTACCCGAGGCCCTTATTGTCTCAGGCCCAGGCATTTCATCAGCAGAACCAGCAGCAGTACACCCAAGCCCAAGTGCAGCAGGCAGAGAGGTTTCCAGCAGAGGGGACCCGTAGCTAGAGGACAAGGTCAGGCCATGATGATGACTATGGAAGAAGAAGTTGCATCAGGTGAGGTAGTGGCAGGTACTATTCTCGTCAACTCCTCTCCAGTATCGGTATTATTTGATTTTGGTGCATCACATTCATTCATGTCTGCACGATTCGCGACACGGATAGGATTGGAGCCCGAGTCATTATCAGTGAGGCTCAATATACTTACTGGTAATAGTCTTGTGGGAGTAGATCGAGTATTTTCTCGTGTCGGATCGTAGTTAGCGGTAGAGAGTTCCCCGCTAGATTTATAGAGTTTCCTATGGCAGACTATGATGTAGTCTTAGGCATGGATTGGTTAAGGAACCAGTATGCTAGGATAGACTGCCATGTTGGCAGGGTTATCTTTAGTATCCCAGGCGAGCCAGAGTTTTCATTTTCCAGAGGCGCAGTGGAATCATTATCCTCAGTATTACGGATGGCAGTAGCAGCAGTGCAGTTACCCAGGATAGTTGAAGAGTTTCCAGATGTCTTCCTAGAGGAGCTTCCAGGGATGTCACCAGAGCGGGAGATCGAGTTCTCTATAGACTTGATCCCCGGGACAGCACCAGTATCAGAGAGAGTCTACAGAATGGCGCCTTCAGAGTTGGAAATTTTGTACAAGATAATTGAAGAATTAAGGACCAAGGGATTCATTCGTGCAAGTGGATCGCCTTGGGGAGCCTCGATGCTTCTTGTGAAAAAGAAGGATGGTACATCTAGGTTATGTGTATATTATCGTACCTTGAACTCAGTGACAATCAAGAACAGATATCCTCTCCCGAAGATAGATGACTTGTTTGATCAACTCAGAGGGGCTTCAGTGTTCTCGAAGATAGACTTGCGGTCAGGATACCACCATATCAGAGTCAAACAGCAGGACATCCCGAAGACAGCATTTAGATCGAGGTATGGACATTGGGAGTTCCTTATTATACCATTTGGAGCAACCAATGCGCCGGCCGTATTCATGGACCTCATGAATCGCATTTTCATGCCTTACTTGGATCAGTTCGTGATCGTATTCCTAGATGATATCCTGGTCTACAGCAAGAACGAGACAGAGCACGAGCAGCATCTTAGAATCGTCCTTCAGACGCTTAGAGAGCACCAGTTGTACGCCAAGTTTAGTAAATGCGAGTTCTGGCTCGATCGCATTTCGTATTTGGGTCACATTATTACCCGAGGAGGAGTGGAAGTGGATCCCCAGAAGATTGTGGCTATCGAGATATGGCCAGTACCTAGCTCAGTGGCAGAGGTTCGCAGCTTCCTTGGATTAGCCGGCTACTACCGGCGATTCATTTCAAATTTTACGAGGATTTCAGAGCCGATGACCCAGTTAACCCGCAAGGATGTGAAGTTTGCTTGGACAGCAGAGTGCCAGGAATCATTTGAGAAGTTGAAGCGAGGTTTGATAACGGCTCCCATTCTCACACTTCCAGATGGGACCGGAGGATTCAAAGTCTATTACGACGCTTCAGGCAGAGGATTGGGATGTGTCTTGATGCAGCATGGGAAGGTAATATCTTATGCATCACGTCAACTTCGTGATCATGAGAAGAATTACCCGACCCACGACTTGGAACTGGCAGCAGTAGTGTTTGCACTTAAGCTTTGGCGGTACTACTTGTACGGAGACAGAGTGGAGATATTTACTGATCACAAGAGCCTGAAGTATATTTTCACCCAGAAGGACCTTAATATGCGACAGAGAAGCTGGCTCGAGCTACTGATGGACTATGATATGGACTTACAGTATCACCTAGGGAAGGCCAACGTTGTAGCAGATGCGTTGAGCAGGAGAGCCGGAATTTATTTTCTAACGGCGCAACCAGAATTATTGGCAGATCTTTAGAAGATGGGAATTGAAGTGGTTCTTCCTACCAACATGGCGTTGATGGCTAGTCTACAGGTTCAGTCCAGCATAGTTGAGAGGATTCGGATGGCGCAGTCTACAGATTCTACGATTCAGCGACTCAGAGCAGAGTGTGAGACAGAAAGAAGGCCAGAGTTGTACATTCATGAAGATGGTACACTTCGGCACGGCACTCATCTTTGTGTACCCAGTAGAGATATCAGACAGGAGGTCATGGCAGAAGCTCACAGTTCACAGTATTCTATTCATCCCGGTGGCACGAAGATGTACCATGATATTCGTCAGCATTTCTGGTGGAATGGCATGAAGAGGGAGATAGCCCGGTTTGTCTCTCGGTGTTTAGTTTGCCAGCAGGTTAAAGCTAAACATCAGAGGCCCGCTGGACTTCTTCAGCCCTTGCCGATTCCAGAATGGAAGTGGAAGCATGTGACCATGGATTTTGTGACTGGATTGCCTAGATCCCCAGCTGGTCGAGATGCTATTTGGGTTATAGTTGACAGGCTCACGAAGGTGGCTCATTTTCTCCCGTTCAGAGTTGGACAGTCTACGGCTCAGCTAGCAGAGATGTACCTCAGGCAGATTGTCAGGCTTCACGGTGTGCCCGTCAGTATCACCTCAGACCGAGATTTAAGGTTTACATCACACTTTTGGCGTAGCCTGCAAGAGAGTTTGGAAACTCGTCTCCAGTTCAGTTCGACATATCATCCGCAGACAGATGGTCAGTCGGAGCGCACAATCCAGACTCTTGAAGATATGTTGAGATCTTGTACACTTGACTTCGGTGGTTCGTGGGAGGATCACCTGCACCTGGTGGAATTTTCGTACAATAATAGTTTCCAGGCCAGTATCCAGATAGCACCATTTGAGGCACTATATGGCAGGAAGTGTAGATCCATGCTAGCATGGGATGATGTTGGAGAGAGGCAGATGCTCGGTCCAGAAATGATTGCCCAGACAGTTGATGTAGTCAGAAAAGTCAGGGATCATCTTCGAGTTGTCCAAGATCGCCAGCGACATTGGGCCGATGCTCACAGGCGTCCCTTAGAGTTTGCTATCGGCGACCATGTATTCCTTAGGATCTTGTCTAACCGCGGCATCATTCGCTTTGGCGTGTGGGGAAAGCTTAGTCCTAGGTATATAGGGCCGTTCGATATCCTGGAGCGAGTAGGAGATGTATCATATCGTCTTGCTCTTCCACCGTCGCTAAGTGAGGTGCATGATGTATTCCATGTGTCCCAATTACGACGGTATATCCCGGACCCGAGCCATATCCTGGACCATTCGGAATTGGTTGTTGGCACCAACCTTTCGTATGAGGAGAGGCCCGTGTCTATATTGGACCGGAGAGAGAAGATACTCAAGAACAAGACTATTAGTTTAGTCCGTGTTGCTTGGGGTCATCACTCTCTAGGTGAGTCAACGTGGGAGCGTGAGGACGACATCCGATCGCAATATCTCGCCTTGTTTGACTCGTAAGGTATAATGTATTCCTTATGCCTTATGCTTTCCATCCCTTGCTTGCATGTATGATTGTATGATTGAACTGCTTAGTGTAGATTGTTGGTGCTTAGTGTAACTTGCCGTGGCAGTCTCTAGCTCCTTGATTAAATTTTGAGGACAGAATTCTTTTAAGCTGGATAGAGTTGTCACCCCCGTTTCCCGTATTTTGTATTCATGCTCGTAGTTAGATTTTGCCATGTATTTTATTTTTCTCGACTTGTGAAATTTTGGGTTTTCTCGTATTTTGGGTTTCGGCTCGGCTCGATTTTAGTTAGTTGGCTTGGTTTGGTTTGGTTTGATTTTAAGTCCAAGGGAACACCTTTAGCTATACTCCACCCTCATTCCACCACAACCCACCCTCATTAATTCCCACCTAACTTTCTCTCTCCTCCATAATTTCCATTAATTTCTCCATCTTCTTCTTCCTCCTTCCTCCACCAACACCATAGGCAAGTGCACCTTGCCACCAAATAAGTACCATAATTTATTTGTCCATTTACTAGATTAGGCCATGGGGAACAACATTAGAACTTGGTATTTTGTGATTTGGGGTCTCCATTGTTCTAGATCTAAGTTTTCCCTATTTTCGGATTTACCTGGTTTTGATATATTAAACTTAGATTTTTCCTTGTTTTGAGGCTTCCATGTGGAAAAGAATTCAATTTCACCCAAGTTAGAACTTTGAAAATCTAGATTTGGTTTTAATTTGGCCTAGTTATGAAGATTGGAATTTTTGGAGTTCTTGGAGTTCCTCTCGGTTTGGAGAAGAAGACCTCTCGGCCTGCGCTCTTTAGCACGAGGCTGATTGCGCAGCTCGTCCTTTGGCGAACCGCGCAACCACCTTCTCGGCCAGCGCTCTTTAGCGCTGGACTGATCCGCGCTCGGCCCCTTGGACTGGATTACGCAACTCCTCGGCCAGCGCATTGCGCTGAGCTGAACCTCGCTGGCGCTCCCTAGCTCCAGCGTCTCCCTCCTCCCTGCGTGCTTCGCTCCAGCGCAAGCCGATCCATGTGCAACCCGACCCAGCACAACCCGACCCAGCGCAACCGGACCCAGCACAACCCGACCTAGCGCAGTTCGACTCCAGCGCCACCCAGCTCAGCGCCCTCCGACCCAGCGCAAGCCGACCTCTGCACAGCTTACCCCTGCGCAGTTTGCTCCCAGCTCACTTGGCTTCAGCATTACCTGACCCTAGCGCAGTCCATTCCCTTGCGCAACCTGATCTCTTGCGCAGTCTGTTTTGCCATGGAGATTTGGTTTTATTTTCTTTAAGCTTGGTTTCTCTTTTGTGGATTGGGTTTTGAGATCTTGTTCCACACATCACAACTACCCTGACCCAACACGACCTGACACGATTTTCGGTGTTTGCTATGACTAGTATGGTTTTCGTGATTTCTGTGATTTATGGTCCTAGTACTTCTGATCTTCTTGATAGTGACCCGATGGGGTGCACTCTTGACTTGTAACCTGATAACTTGATAGTGGCTCGCGGCGACGCACTCCTGACTAGTAACTTGTAACTTGTAACTTGTAACTCATAACTTGTAACTTGACCAGACTTGACTCGACTTGATAACTGGTCGTACTTGACTTGCCCTAACACCGTGGGTATTCTTTCTTATTGCGTTGTGCGAATCTACTTGTCTTGTCTTGTATCTGTTTGCCATTAAAATTGTTTTGATTGAAATTTTAATACAAACAGAACAGTGATACAATATAGGACTTAGATGTAGTCCTAGGAGTACACTTTTGTTTAAGCTGGGTCCTTAGTGCCAATGGAGCGAGTGGTAATGCGTTGACTCCGTTGACCGGCTGACGACGGTTATCGGTTCTCTGAAGGTGTTGATTGCTCTGGGTGCTGGAGCTTGCTGAGAGGAGGAAGACGTTGAGTGTCTAGAACTGCCTCTCCGGTGATTCTCTGTTGTGGATTCTCTCTGTGTTGTGAGTCTCCTCTGTGTAAAGGAGATGATCCTTCTATTTATAGTTTTGCAGGCTGGCTGCTCATGCGCGCATGTAGGATGCGCCGGTGTGGGGACGCCACGTGGAGGTTGCTGATGGAGGCGCATGGATGCTGCGCCCTGATCGAGGGGGAGAACTCTTCATACTGCTGTTGTGAGCCGGCACGTAGCAGAGAGAAGATCTTTCCGTTGCTGAAATCTTGGATGAGTTGAGTCAAAGGACACGTGTCGTCGACTCATGGTTTGAAGATCTCGAATTTGGGGGAGAGGAGTGATCTGGTGGGCTGCGCCTTGGATTGGGCGCAGGAGGAGGCTGCGGCTCATAACCTTTAGGAGTTACAAACCATTTGGGGCGCATGGCTTTTGAGGCGCATGCAGACGACTTTCCTTCTGTCTTTCGGGATCAGAGAGCAGTCTGAGGCGCATGGCTTTTGAGGCACCTGCTGATTTGGACGCATGGCCGTAGAGGCGCATGCGGTTGGTTGAGTGGCCACGTGGCAGTAGCCGTCGAAATAAAGTCATGATGATGCTGACGTTATCGACGCTTCGTTTTCTGAACTGTTCAGACTTTGGGAGGCGTGCTGCCAACTCTGTCAGTTCAGCATTTAATGTTGGTGACGTTCGATGGACAGCTGAGTGGGCACGTCGGTTGGCGTTCCACTCGGTATGGAGATGTGTGGGGGCGCACCCTCTGTAATGCGTCGAGTACTGTAGGGCGCGTCTGTGTGATGCGCCTGATGCCGAAGGGCGCGTCCGTGTGATGTGCTGTCTGGCTGGCGCATCGGACATGTCTTTTAATGATGCGACTGTCTCGCTCTTCGAGTGCTATAAATAGCCGTTTGGCTGAATTCGAGGCGTCCGGTTCATCCATTTAATGTAAATTCATTGCACAGAATTCGGAGGGCCATCCACTTGGCGCGTGGGTTTGATCTGCCCGGCCTATAAATAGTGGCATGGAGAGAAGATTTGCTTCTCATTCCCTCACGTACTTCCAACATGAACTTGAACATGCGGGTGCATTCTGTTGACGAAGTGCTCCCGAGGGTGAAGATGAGACGCTGTGTTGTCTTCGATGCACTTGAAGGTGACTGTTACATCCAAAAGACGGAGTCGAGGGCTTCCGAGGCAGGCGAAAGATGCCTGTTGCATCCAAAGATAGGGATGCTCGGGCCTTGTCTCCGTTATTCCGGAAGAGCCGTAGATCGGAATGGCGGTGCTAGGCTCTATCTTCCTTCAAAGTGGGGTTTGCCCACTTTGGTTGTGTTGAAAGCTGCTCCTTTAGCCGCGGTTTCGATCACGGTCTTCCTTCGCCTTTGGAGGCTCTTTCGAAGCCTCCCCTGGCCACAGCATTTGCGGTGCTCTTCTCTTCCTTGGTTTCAGCCAGAGGGTTAAATACTTTGCTTGACGAAGCACTTATCAGGTGAGCCTGGCTGGAAGAGCGGCACATAACTGGGCTCTGCTCGGCCAGGTGAGCCTGGTTGGAAGAGTTGCACATAACTGAGTTGCTGAAGGGATGCACATAACTGAGCTGGATGCACATGACTGAGCTGCTGAAGATATGGTAGGATGCGCCTGGTTGGAGGCGCATGATGTCTGCTGCGCCTGACTGATGGCGCATAGTGGCTGCTGCGCTTATCTGGAGGCGCGTGGTAGCTGCTGGCTGTAGACTTAGGATCTTTCCTTTGTAGAAATTCTCTTTTGTACAACCTTTTCTTAGACATGTAATAGACTTCTGTATATAAAAGTCTTCTTTCGAATGTCTATCTTTATTGATCTTGCTATGAAGTTCTTCGTCTGAGTTCTAGCGCATGTAGTGTCTGGCGCATGGGCTTTCTGGTTGTGAAATTCCATGCTTCTACAAGACCCCCTTCAAAGTTTTCAAAACTTTTGAATAAGTTTTGGAATACTTTGAATAAGAAGCATGGAGGTCAGGGCGCATGATTTCTGGGCGCATGCCTGTTCGGGCGCATGCTCTTCTCAGTTAATGATGATGGTGCCTCGGTAACCGAAAAGATTAATGATGATCTTTTGGTTTTATTTGCTGCTATCCTTGCACAGAACCCGAGGCGACGGCTGAGATCACACGTCATCTGTTCACGCGTGCGACCAAGCCCTATAAATAGGTAAGAGTTGGAGAGAGAAAGGGTTCTTCTTCTCTGTGCCTCTGCTTCTTTAGAGTTTCTTCTTCAAAACCCTAACTTCTCCTTCCTCGAGAGAATGGCTCCCAAGACTCCTCGCGGTGCTGCCGGCAAGGGGAAGGAGAAAGCGAAGGAGTCCGCCGATGAGGATGTACCTATCACTCTTGCGACTCTTGCCGACGTTCGTCCTGAGGTGATAGGTGGGTTTCGTCTCTGCTTTGGGCCCTGTGCCCTAACTGCCGACGCGTATAGACTTCGGTCTTTGATGATACGCCGAGGTTCTATCCTGCCGACGTGCATGGGTTTATACCTTTATCATGCACCGAGGTTTTAATGGCTGACGCGCATGGGTTTTATTCCCTGAAGATGCGCCGAAGCCTTTGCTGACGCGCATGGGCTCACGCTCTGATAATGCGTCGAAGCTCCAATGCCAACGCGCATGGGCTTACGCCCTGATGATGCGCCGAGACATGCTGACGCGCATGGGCCTATGCCCTGATGATGCGCCGAAGCAGATGCGCATGGGTTCATACCCTGGCAATGCGCCAGTCTGCTTGACATATTTTGTCTTTTTGCCTGACTTCTACTTTTGTTGTGCCAGTGTCGATGACGATCCCTTTGTTGAATGAGGTCCTCCTGGACGCTTCTCTTTGTCAGATGGGAGTTGATTTTGATGAGGCGGTGATCAACCCTGCAAAGGATGCTATCCTTCAGGACCAACCTCGTGAGAGGATGCTACAAATCCAGGTCCAGTTGCCGCTTTTCCTCCAGAGTATGATGGAGAGCGGTAAACTGAAGTCTGCTGATTCTGAAGGTGTGACTTTCTTAAAGCCTGCCTTTCTGTTTGGCGACCGATTAGTCTCTTCCGAAGCGAAGATATTGAAGATCAGAGAAGACTGGTTCTTTGCTGCTAAGGGCATGATGTTATACATGCGGCAGGTTGACCGCCAGTTGCCACTGACAGCCTTTTATCGTCTAGCTTCGAAGAGAAGGATGGGTTGGGAACTTACTCCTTCTCAAGGAGGTGCCTTGGGGGGTTCCCTTTCGATTGACACCACCTCGAACCAGCGAGACACCTTGACCGCCTCACGAACCGGTTCTTCGTTCAGTTACCGAGCTTTGCGTCTCGGGAGCATCTATAGTGAAGTCCCAAATGACACGTTTCCCTTCAGTGCCCCGACTTTTGCAAATCGGATGCTGACGTCGAAGGTCACGTATCCGACAGCTGGTTTTAGAGTCGAAGGTTGGTGTCACTACATCCCAAAGTGGGACGAGTTGACCTCCTGGGTGCTTTCCAGGTTCAAAGTTGAGCTTAAAGAGATAGGGCTGACTGCCGCCATTCGGGCCACGCAGGCAGGCGTGGACCTCAATAAGCCGATGTTCCTTGCGCTCTTGGAGCTTTTCAACGCCCAGACTGGCAGCTTCTTTACTCCAGTGGGGGAGTTGGGATTGGCCCTTCATGAGATGTACGAAGTGTCCAAGCTTCCTTGGGGCTCAGAACCGTACGAGGAATATTTCCCATCAAATGAAGAGATCCAGGTCTTGGAAGATAAGGACCCGGAGATGATGGCCGTTTTCAAGGAGGTGACGAGCCATCATTATCTGATGCACCGGAGGGACAAGGGTAAGACCCAGCCTCACGTGACTGCTTGGAGGGACTATGTCTTCAGGCAGGATTTGGCGGATCCTTCGAGGATCCGGTTTGCGACTCCGCAGGGCTTGAAACCCGCGGAAGTGAGTTCTGAAATAACCCGGCTGGACGAGAGGACCCCGCATTCCAATGAGAGCGGTAAGGATACGTACAGCTGTTTCTGGCACTGCGCGCACCGGATGTCATCTAAGGCAGTGTTGACGGCCTACTTGATGATATGGCTCCGGGATTGCATATTTGCAGGGGGATCCGGTGCCGTTGAGAGGGTACATCGGAATCTCATTTTGCCTGCAGTGAAGTTGGCCTTTGGACGACCTTTAGCTCTCCTCCCCGCGATGGTGTGCAACCTGTTGCGCGGTTTGAGGTCTTTTGCTGATGATGTGATCCACGAGAAAGGTAATAATGACAACTTTCCCCGGGCCGAGCTGCCTTTCCATTATCTTATGGGGTGGCTGATCTTACATCATCCGAATGTGATGAGTCCTGGCCCTGAGGAGGACCATGTCGAAGGAGATGCCTTCATTCGCCGCTTCTACAAGAGAAAGTGGTCTTACACTGGCGTCCCCGTTTGTAGGAGGGTTTTGTCCTTCCTTCAGGGGTGGGAAATCGTGAAGGTTGGCCCGATCTTCAAGAATTTCGAGGCCGACCATGCGGTTACTTTGCCGAAATGGAGTTTTCGTTGGTTGCAGAGTATCCGGCCTTCGCACCTGGTCTACCGTAATCAGAACAGATATTATCTGGAACCGTACTTGCTAAGCCGATTTGCTCGTCAATTTGGCTACACTCAGCTAATGCTGCGGAATCCCAGTAGTAGTCTAGGCTTCATCGGGAGTTTGCTAGATGGAGCCCGGGGCTGGCAGTATTATAACGCTGGATGCACTAGCGTTAAGTTTACCACACCAGTTCGCAATCCTCGACCGCCGATCTTATATCCGGCCGCCAAGCTGTATTGCACTATGAATACTATGTCTCCTGGTTATGACAGGGAGACTAGTTTCATCATTGGAACCCAGTTGGAGGCAACAACGAATATGTTGGTGGCAGCTCGGTCATATCGTCCGCCAGAATTGGTGGGGTATCGGGCTGCTGCTGTGGCACCAGTGAGAGACCCGTCTGTCAGGAAAAGGCGGGCTGACCCAGAAGCTGGTTCTTCTGTACCGAAAAGGTCGAGAAGGACGTCGACCCCGAAGATTACGGAAGCGCCACTTGTAACGCCAACGGGCTCAGCTCCCGCTGAGGTAAGGAGTGCTTCATAATTCCAGTTTTTTTTATGTCATTGTGGCGACTTATGTTCTTCTTCTTGTAGGGATTGAAAAAGAAGTCTCGTGCTTCGAAACCGGGCACCAGTAAGCCGAAGGAGGTGGCAGGATCTTCTGAGGAGCGCATTCCACCAATGATGATGTCTCCTGTGGAGGAGGGTCCCGAAGATGTTCCCGCGGAGGTTTTAGTATCTCCTGACTTTGAAGTCGCAACAACTTCTGGGATAGTATCATCTGCCGTAGAGGCCTTGGACGCTGAGGGTCCTACAGACTCGAGGCATCCTGATGATGAAGTGGATTGGAGTTCGTCGCCTTCTGGTGACGTCCCTCCAGCGTTGCAAGGGTCCGTTGCGGGGGCAGCAGAAGCAGTGAGGATAGAGGAGAGGGTTGATTCCCCTCCTGGTCATGATGAAGGGAGGTCGGCTGAATTATTGCCAAATCCTTCCTTGACTTCAACCATGGACATAGAGATGGCTACCGATCAGGCGGTAGCGACAGATTTTGTCCCTGTAGAGGGACTTGAGAAGAATGAGACCCTTCTGCCGGTCTTGTCTCCTGGGGCTGGCCAGGAGATAAATGTTGATCTCCCCGTTTTGCCGGGGGAGGTACCTGATGCTGATAGAACGTCGGGAGTAGAAGAGGTGGCCGTTGACGTCGGTGATTTCTCCGAGCTTGAGAAGGATAAGGGTGTGGAACCCTCTGTTGCTCCTTCCACTTGGGGTACTATCACGACGCATGTGCCGGCTCCTTCTGTTCCTTCGGCTCCTCGGGCTAGCAGTCTGGCCCCTGTTGATGAAGAGCCTATTGCTGCCGAGGTTCAAACCTCTCAGATCGAGGTTGGCGGATCTTCCTCCGGTCCGCAAACTGTAGTAGCTCCCCCAACTCCTGCTATGACGCCGGAGGTGCTGGCGGATGTCGACGAGTATGTGAAGTTCCTCGTCGAGGGAGTGTACAAAATGCTGGAGAAAGGTGTATCTGTAGTGATGGATGCCAAGGGGAGCTTTACGACAGCAAAAGCTTTGGCAATGCCTTGTATCGAGCTGATCCGCGTTCACCAAGGCCATGACCATATGGCCGAAATTTTGGAGGTTTCGGTGATTGAGCTGGACGAGCGGCTCGCGGAACTGCAGCGCATCCAACGAAATAACCTCTCTGTCTTGATAGATGCAGAGATAGGGAAGTTGATTGCTGAAATCGAGGCTTCCTATCGAGCCGATGTGAGCAGTTGGGAGCGTGAAGTGGCTGGGACTGAGACTGCGGCGGAGCAGTTGTCTCAATCTATGAAGAAGACGACGGAGAAGCGGGCTGCGGTGGATGCTAACATCGCAGAGGTTGATGCTCAGATGTGCCGTCTTGAAGACCAGCGGGCCCAACTTCAACTAGAAGCTGATCGTGTCCTGGCTGAACACGTGGCATTCAAGCAGGAGGAAGCGACTCTTACTCAGCGGACCCTTGCTTTGGCTCAGCAGCGACGACAGCTTGATGAGAAGTATGAGATTAAAACTTCCGCTGAGGCTGTCGGATTAATGCGTCAAGAAGCCGAGCTCCGAGTCCAGGCGACTGTGGAAACTCGCACTGCCGACCTGAGACGTCGAGTCAAAGAGCTCTCATCCCACCCTGGAGAGGATCGGGGACTGTAGTTTCTCTTCTTTTTATGTGTTTTTGCAACTCTTGCTGGGGAAATAGCGTATTTCTGTACTCCTTTTTTTGAAAAATAAAGAAATACACTATCTCTCTTTTTTTTGTGATATGTTCATTTTTGATCTCATGAACTTGATTTATGTGGACCTATTATCTTTTGCGCACCTTGATTTTTAGGTACAGATAATAAGTTTGAAGGAACCAACATGTTTGCTCAGAGGTAATGTGGACATGGCAATCATTAGGTTCAAATGATAGAATCTTCCTACTCAGAGGTATTTATGGACGTGGTAGGAATGATTCTGGGGGATACGCTGAACAACTCAGAGGTAATGTGGACATGGAAGTTCTGCGATTAATGTACGACAACACAGGAGTTGTTTGTACGGGATGTTTACTCAGAGGTAATGTGGACGTGGTAAACATGAAGGATAGCGTAACCTCACGAAATGTAAGGTTGCACTTTGTAGGATGTAGAGAGACAACTCAGAGGTAATGTGGACGTGGTTATCTTTCTACGGAAGGATGCCACGGAACAGCTGGGTTCCGGAAGCGTTTGATTTTGTGAAAAGAGGTTGTTTGGGGAAATACATGTCTTGGAGGATGTCAAGAATAGTACTTCTTTAGGAACTTGCCGTTGATGGGCATCATGAACAAGTCCCCATTGGGTTTGGCGAGGCGGTAAGCACCGTTTGAGTATACCGTCTCAATGATGAAGGGTCCTTCCCATTTGGGCTCGAACTTCCCTGGTGTCTTGTGAGTTAACACCATTGGCCTTCTGACTGCTAAAACCAGGTCGCCAACTTGGAAAGTTCTTTGCTTGACCTTCTTGTTGAAAGCCTGTGATATACGGGCTTGGTAAAGTTCGATGCGTTGTTGAGCTAGAAGACGCTTTTCGTCAAGTGCCTCCAGTTCCCGCAGACGACGACGTTGATTGTCTTCTTCTGTGAGTTTGTTTGTGATCGCTACTCGGAGTGAGGGGATCTGGATCTCGAGAGGCAGTACCGCTTCGCTCCCGTAGACCAGGGAGAATGGTGTGTTGCCTGTTGGGGTCCGTACCGTTGTGCGGTAGGCCCAAAGACATTCGCCGAGCTTTTCATCTCAGTCGCGTTTGTTGGATGACACGACCTTTTTGAGCAGCCTGACGATTGTTTTGTTGAACGCCTCGGCCAATCCGTTTGCTGCCGGATTGTAGGCGGTTGAGGCCACGTTTTGAATGCAATTCTTGTCACAGAACCTGCTGAAAATGTGGCTGATGAACTGGGGACCATTGTCATGAATGATTCGTCTGGGTACTCCGAAACGGTAAATGACATGGTGTTTGATAAAGCTGACCACCCTGGAGCTTTTTACTTCCGCTAGTGGGACTACTTTCGCCCATTTGGAGAAGTAATCGGTGATGGCCAGGATGAAACGATGTCCTCTTGATGAAGGAGGGGTGATTGGTCCTACAATGTCCATGCCCCAGGCTTCGAATGGCCAGGAGGCGACTGTAGGATGTAGAGGTTCAGACGGTGTATGTATGAAGTCTGCATGAAGTTGGCATGCATGGCACTTCTTAGCATATTCCACTGCGTCGGCGGCCATGGTTGGCCAGTAGTAGCCCATACGTCGCAGTCGATCTTGCAACTTAGGACCTGGTTGGTGAGCTCCGCAAGTTCCGTCATGAGCTTCTCGAAGAGCTTCGGCCGCTTCTTCGTTAGACAGGCATCGAAGGAGAAGCCCGTCGAAGGAGCGTCGGTACAGCGTTTTAGTGGCTGTATCGTAGTAGAATCGAAGAGAGCGTCTCCTGACTGAGACGGCTTCCTTCGGGTCTTCCGGAAGGATTCCGTAGACGGCGAAGTCGATGAACGGGAATCTCCAGTCTCGGACATTAATATCGGTGTTTGTCGGCACGGCGTGAGCCATTTGCAAACATAGGTTGTTTCTGGAACAAATCAAGTCTCGGCCAGTTACCGTGACATAGTGTTGAGTCCCAAGGGGCGCGGCCAATGAGGCTGCGAGGCCAGCCAGAGCGTCAGCCTCCAAGTTTGTAGACGGGGTACATGTTCGATGAAGAACCCAGTGAAGGTTGAAATGATGTTCAATGCAACTTCATGGTAAGGGATCAAATCTTCATGGCGAACCTCGTATTGCCCCCGAATCTGGTTTACGACGAGTTTCGAGTCGCCGTAGGCTTCCAGATGATCCACCCCCAGCTGTTGTGCTAGCTGGAGTCCCATGACGAGTGCGTTGTACTCAGCAACATTGTTGGAGCACGGCTTCGAAAGAGAGTATGCGCGCTGGATGACCAGCTGATCGGGGGAGACCAAGACTACCCCCACTCCTGCGATGATTTGGCCGTTGGGGCCCGTTCTTGAAGCACCATCGAAGAACATCCGCCAAACGGGGCTTCCTTCAGTGACGTTTGATTCTTGGACTTCATCCGGGATGTCTTCATAGAGTTTTGAAGATTCTGGGATGGGGTGTGCAGCTAAAAAGTCAGCCAGAGCCTGACCCTTGACCGCCTTCTGCGGGACAAACACCATGTTGTATGGCGTTAGTAGGATCGCCCATGTAGCCAGTCGGGAGTTTAATGACCCTGGCTTCGACATGAGAACTCTGAGTGGATTGACTCGGGAGATGACGTGAATTGTCTGGCCCGAGACGTAATGACGAGTCTTCTGAATGGCAAACACCAAAGCCAAGCACTCCTTTTCAACGGGGTTGTACCGGTGTTCGGCCCCGATGAGTGTTCGACTGAGGTAGTAGATTGCTTGCTCGTAGCCTGCATCGCTGTTTTGAGCCAGTAAAGCGCCGAGGGAATGATCCATGGCACGGACGTAGAGGAGGAATGGTTTGCCGGCGACAGGTGCCACTAGGACTGGCGGGCTTGTCAAGTAAGCCTTGATGTCGTCGAAAGCCTTTTGGCACTCCTCTGTCCAGACGTAAGAGACTCCCTTCTTCATGAGCTGAGTAAAGGGTTGACATTTACCGGAGAGGTTTGCTATGAACCTCCGGATGTATGCCAGACGTCCCTGTAAGCCCCGAAGTTCTCGAAGGTTCTTCGGAGGGTCCATGTTGAGGATGGCTTTAGTCTTCTCGGGATCGACATGAATGCCTTTTGCCGTGATGACAAAGCCCAAGAATTTGCCGCTAGAAACCCCCAGGAAGGATTTAGCGGGGTTTATTTTGAGTTGATGTGCCCGCATGAGATCAAAGACCGTCCTCAGGTCCTGTAGGTGATCTCTTTTGAGGCGGCTCTTGACTGCGATGTCGTCAACATAACACTCAACTGTCTTGCGAAGATGTTGACGGAAGATGGTACTCATCGCTCGTTGGTATGTTGCACCGACATTCTTCAAGCCGAAGGGCATTACTGTGTAGCAGAAAACACCTTTCGGAGTCCTGAATGACGTGTGTTTTGCGTCATCGGGGAACATCTTGATTTGATTGTAGCCTGAATACCCGTCCATGAAGGACATGCGTTCAAAGCCACATGTGTTGTCGATCATTACATCGATGATTGGGAGCGGGAATTCATCCTTCGGGCAAGCAGAGTTGAGATCTCTGAAGTCGATACAGACTCGTATCTTCCCGTTCTTCTTGGTGACAGGGACGACGTTGGCTACCCAGTCCGGGTGTTGTTCCTCACGGATGAAGCCACTGGTCAAGAGCTTGTCCACCTCCTGATCGATGGCATTCATGATGTCCGGGCGGAAGCGTCGCTGTTGTTGTTTGATAGGTTTGGCATCTGGTAAGATGTTCAACCTATGCATCGCGATCTGTGGATCGAGACCCGGCATGTCTTCGTAGCTCCAGGCGAAGATGTCAATATACTCTTTAGCCAGTTAGACTAAAGATTCTCGGTCTTCTCCTTCCAAGCTTTTGCTGATAAAGATGGGTTTAGAAGAAGACCCATCCCCGAGGTCGATCTGCTCGACTTCGTCTTCGATGGGAGGTTCTCGTAACTCAAAACGAAACTCCCATTGTTCTCCTAGGCGTTGAGCCCAGGGTTCCTCTTCGAAGGGTTCCGGCGGTTGGTCTTCGCCTTCATCTTTCTGAGGTTGCGCCGATGTCATGTTAGCTGACAGCACTTTCCTAAAGACTGATCCGATACTGGTATCGGAATCCCACGTCGATGCTTCAGACGAGTGGGAATGTTCTATGTCTTCTGCGTCTGAACTTTCTGGAGTTGATGGCAGCGTGACATAGCCTAACCCCCGTCGAGTCCGATTATAGTAATCCTGTGGCTTTCCATTGGGCATCGAAAGCCGGACAGGGAGATGCCGACCCTTGCCGTAGTTTAGGCCTTTATTGCTTTTCAGGTCGTAGCCCATCTTTTGGATGATGCGCTTTGCCGTATCCGTGTACCGATAGACTTGTACTCTGCCGGTATCAGGTTCGGGCTCGATTGACGGGAGGTCCTGATGACGCTCGACTTTGCCCGAGATGATGGTGCCTTCGTCTCGGCTTCGTGGGAGGATTATGAAGACTCCTTGAGACGGGGCTACTCGATTATGGTGGACGGTCGTTATTTATGTTTGCAACGACCGTAGAGTGTTGTCTAATGTATACATGGCATTCCAGTGTGGAAGACAAGAATAATTGAAAGACACTCTATTACTGATAAAGTATGAGATTTTATCCCGTGGGATTACATTGTCTAAGGAGGGTGCGTCTACATCAGCAGAGATATATTCGCCAAGCTCCTCATCTGTAAGCACTGGGGCCGGATCAGGAGAGTCATCCACCGCTCTGACTTTGGGGTCTGAGAGGGTTATGTGAGCCCTCTCCGACATTTTGGATGACTGCGGCGGCTTGCCTTTAAGACGCACCTTGAGAGGTGCCTCGGTTGCGCCTCTGATGAGTGGCGCCTTCCCTTGTAATTTTACCACCAGGGGAGCCGCTGTTTGAGGTGGCTTTCCCTTGAGGCGTATCTTCAGGGGAGCTTCGTGAGTCGGTGCTTTCCCTGATAGCTTGATGCTCATTGGAGGCGCCTTCTGGGGAGGCTTGCCCTTCAATCGGATTTTCAAGGGGTGTCGGGAGTCATTTCGGGCTCCAAGTCCGGCTCTGTTGCCGTCTCTGCTTCATCATCGGCGTCGTTGGCTTCCTCCTCGTCAAGTGGCTTGTACAAGTCGGAATCGGTGAAGTAGGCCTCAATCCCTTTGAAGGGATCGATATCTGCAAACTCCGTCCGGATGACGCTGTTGGTGGATACATATTTCATGCATTGGTGGAGCGTAGAGGGCACCACCATGTACTCATGTAACCATGGTCGTCCGAGTAAGATGTTGTAGTTGACCTCGGCATCCACCACATAACAAGTCACCTCAGTTTTGAGGCTGCCGATGTGACACTTCAGCCGGATCTTGCCCAGTGGCTCGCTCTTGCTAGCGTTGAAGCTACTGATGGTCGTATTGGAGGGCGCCAGCCGGTACATTGGGATCCCCAGCTTTGATAGCAGCACCTTTGGAATGATACTTAGGGAAGACCCCGGATCGATCTGAATCCTGCTCACCTTTACCGAACCGATGTACCCTGTGTAATACAACGGTCGGTTATGTCGGTGATGCTTGAGCAGCATGTCTTGTTGGGTGAAAGTTATGTTTGGGATAACTTCATCCGTACAATGACAGTGTGCACAAGTAGTTGGGAGGTCTTCAGGCTGCTTGATTTGACTGAGAAAGGATTCGGCATCCTTCAGAGCTTCGCAGAGAGCTTCTCGGGAGTCCTTGGAGAGACGCAGGAGCTCGAACAAAGACAAGCGTGCAGGAGTACTGGCCAGTTGTGCCAGAATGTCAAAATTGTGGGGCTTGGCTAGCCCCGAAGCATTTTCTTTCCGCAGAGGTCTGTCGAAACGGGCCTCCACTTGCTTTTGTTTATTGGCTGCTGAGGGTTTGGATGGACCCTCCTCAGGGATGGTGCCAGGAGGCACCACTTCGACGGCAGCTTCACCGGGATGGGAGTTCTGTTGTGCACGCGTCTGCACAGGAAGCGTCTCTTCCGTTGAAGAAGAGACCGTACTGCAAGACTTGATCTTCCTGCCTTTTGCTTTGGAGGTAGGGCATACCTCCGGTTGAGTTACCTCGGAGACGAGGTCGGGGTGAACCCAGAGGACCTCTCCTCGAGATGTGGTGAGTGGGACAAGTCCACTCACATTGTCACGGGTGGGTGGCAAGTTCACCACCTCCATTGTCGCCTTAGGGATGGGGACGACGCCATCTTGTGTGGTAGTCGGCGGCAAGGTGCCGAACTGAAGTGACACCACATTAGCTGACACCGTCTTCTCTTCGTAGTCGACGGAGATTACATCCGCATTGATCATGCGCTGGATGTAATTTTTGAGGATGTAGCAGTCCTTGGTCGGGTGTCCGACAAACCGATGGTAGTGACAGTACCTCGGGTTGTCCACTTTCCCGACTTCATCGGGCCGCTTCGGGTCCGGAAGCTTGATCTTGTCACCCTGCTTCAGTATCTCAAAGAGTTGCAGGGTGTCGTCATCATTGAATGAATAAACCTCCTTGGGTCTCGGTGCCAGTGGAGGCTTTTGAGTAGGCGCAGATGCGCCCTTCGAGGCATTAACAGTCAATGCATGTTTCCCCTTTGTTTCTCGTCCGGAGTTGTTGATTGCGAACTTTTTCCCCTTATCGTCAAAGGCGGGAAAGCTAACACCCAGAAGACGTGCATTGGCTGCCTTCTTCTCTGCAGCTTCAGCTTCGATGATTAGGGAGCTCCAGTCGGGAGGGGGAGTAGAGTTAAGCCAGAGCTTTACTGCAGGCAGCATGTTCATACTGCAAGCGGAGAGAAGCGCATGCTCTGGCATGCCTGGAGGTAGCCTGAAGCAGGCCTGACGGAAGCGTTCGATGAATGCCCGAACCGTTTTCTTGTCCTTCTGGCGTATCTCAATGAGAGACGCCATCGTCATGTCCTTCCCACCATCGTAGAAGCGGTCGAGGAAGAGGCGTGTCAGGTCGTCGAAGGACGATATGGAATTATCGGGGAGGCTGCAGTACCAGTCATACGCCACCCCTTTCAGGGCCCCAACAAAGATGCTGGTGAGGAGCGCGTCCTCCTTCGAAAGATGCCCTGTCTGCGACTGGAAGTACGTCAGGTACCGTCGTGGAGAGTCCTTCCCGTCATACGGCGTGAGTGTTTGTGGTTTATACTTTGGGGGATAAACCACCTTGTTCCACTCAAGGGGATAAGGCTGGGGAATGCCCATCTTCTGGCGCTCCTCCTGCCTGTTCTTGGACTCGAAGCGCTCCCGCAGATCTTTGATCATTTCGACCACGTCCTCCGTGGAGCTAGGAGTCGGGGAAGGAGGTACCACCTGGAGTGGAGCGTTTGAGGGCTCCGACGTCCGGGGTGCTTCTGTGTCTGAGGGTGTCCGTTGGAGGGGCACACTCGACTCTCCATTGGCTCCTGGGTCGGAACCATTTGAAGGTGTCCTGATCAAGGCCGACCGCATCTCAAACACTGCTTGAGTCGGTGCTTGCATTGAGGCAGAGAGGGTTTTGAGTCCTCCCTCTAGCGAGTCTATGCGCTGGACAATGTCCTGTGGCGGCGCATCAGTCTCAAGATCACCCCCGGTCATGTATACTGTCATGACACGGCCGGAAGTGGATGGATTAGTTGAGGCTTCGCTCTCAGCCTCGCTCTCATGTGGAGGAGTCACTTCTCCTGGTGTTTGGCCACCTCCAGCCACATTCTGGAGTTCGTCTTCGACAGGCGCATCTGCAAGGGCCTGACTGCCCTCAGCTCTGTCTTGAAGGGCCTCTTCGTTTCCAGCACTACCCCCGGCGGTGTCCTGGAGGACATCGTCATTTTGAGGGGCTTCAGGGAGGCCATCTTCGCCTTGATGAAGATCCGCCGCAGCTGTGCTTTGGACATCTTCGTCTTCGGAAGGAGGCTCGACAAGGGTCTGGCTACCCCCAGCTTCCTCCAAGAACTTCTTCCTCGATCGAGTGCCTTCGAACACTCCAGAGGTCGAGACAGCTGCCTTGGTTTTCCTCGGCTGGCTTTTGGATGAAGACGAGGAATTGGCAGTCGTCTTCCGGACAGATGAGGAGTTGGAGATCACGTTGCATGAAGCAACCTTTAGCTCCTCTTCTGCTGACACCTTCGTCCCAAGGCGATGTCGGAGGGGTGTCGATGATTGTAGCCGTTGGAAGACCGACTGCTTTGGCGGTACTGCCGTCTTGCAACAGCAGTTGATGGTGACCACTGCATAAGTGCGCCCCGTGAGAGACGCAACGTACTTGTTGGTCAACTCTCTTGACCGGTGCTTGTGAGTGATCACGTTGTGCAGGTCGTTGGAGGAGAGTGCTACCCTCACACCCCTCTCAGGCGCAAGGCAGGGCCAAGCGCCGGGGTGGTCGGATGAGTGCTGCGCCCCCTGATCTAATACCAAGCAGGCATCACGATCAGTAGTGGGGGAACCACAGCATTTGAAGTGACTTGAACGGACCTCAAACGCACAACCAGAGGAGGCGCGGGAGTTCAAGACCACTGAGTTTGCCTCTCTCGGCTTGGTTGTGCACGCAGTGAATGCGCCCAAGCGAGATGAGGACTTTGAAGGTCGACTCATTGTTGGTGCAGAAGCACTTGAGTCAACCTTGTACAGCTTGCCATCGGCGGCACGCGTGATTGTAAGCGCGTGCCTCTGGCCGGCTGCTGGCATAGCACGTTTGTGGCGCATGGCCCGTGCCGCCTTGGATTTCTTCGTACCAGCCCGCTGGGGCGCATAGTACTCAGCATCCAAATTCTCCTCGCCATTACAGCGAGTGAGTCTGTCAAAGACAGAGGCTCTTTGTGGCGCATCAGAAGTGATGCGCGGGGCATTGGCTGCGCCCCTGCTCCGTCGACGTATCTTCCTCGCCTGAGAGGGAGATGGCTGGGGAACGTGGTCGGCCGCACGCTTCCCCAAGAGATGCGCTGCATCGGCGGGCACACCCTGGTTGCTGAGAATGTCAGCAGGAAGAGAAGGCTGGATTGCTGCATCCCCTTCAGTGGTGGTGCCCGAGGCGTCGACTTTGCGCACCCAGACTGCGCGGGTCTTCTTCGGCTTCGACAGCCGCTTCGAAGGACTCGCACTTCCTTCATAAATGAACTCCTCGTACGCCTGTTGATTGAGGCGCACTACCAGCGTCTTGTGGGAGGAGCCCACCTTTACGTCGTCGGCCTGTGACACAACCTTCTCGGTAGAGGAGAAAGAAGTCCCCAGCAGAGTCGCCAGCTTGTTTGCCATTAAAATTGTTTTGATTGAAATTTTAATACAAACAGAACAGTGATACAATATAGGACTTAGATGTAGTCCTAGGAGTATACTTTTGTTTAAGCTGGGTCCTTAGTGCCAATGGAGCGAGTGGTAATGCGTTGACTCCGTTGACCGGCTGACGACGGTTATCGGTTCTCTGAAGGTGTTGATTGCTCTGGGTGCTGGAGCTTGCTGAGAGGAGGAAGACGTTGAGTGTCTAGAACTGCCTCTCCGGTGATTCTCTGTTGTGAATTCTCTCTGTGTTGTGAGTCTCCTCTGTGTGAAGGAGATGATCCTTCTATTTATAGTTTTGCAGGCTGGCTGCTCATGCGTGCATGTAGGATGCGCCGGTGTGGGGACGCCACGTGGAGGTTGCTGATGGAGGCGCATGGATGCTGTGCCCTGATCGAGGGGAAGAACTCTTCATACTGCTGTTGTGAGCCGGCACGTAGCAGAGAGAAGATCTTTCCGTTGCTGAAATCTTGGATGAGTTGAGTCAAAGGACACGTGTCGTCGACTCATGGTTTGAAGATCTCAGATTTGGTGGAGAGGAGTGATCTGGTGGGCTGCACCTTGGATTGGGCGCAGGAGGAGGCTGCGGCTCATAACCTTTAGGAGTTACAAACCATTTGGGGCGCATGGCTTTTGAGGCGCATGCAGGCGACTTTCCTTCTGTCTTTCGGGATCAGAGAGCAGTCTGAGGCACATGGCTTTTGAGGCGCCTGCTGATTTGGACGCATGGCCGTAGAGGCGCATGCGGTTGGTTGAGTGGCCACGTGGCAGTAGCCGTCGAAATAAAGTCATGATGATGCTAACGTTGTCGACGCTTCGTTTTCTGAACTGTTCAGACTTTGGGAGGCGTGCTGCCAACTCTGTCAGTTCAGCATTTAATGTTGGTGACGTTCGATGGACAGCTGAGTGGGTGCGTCGATTGGCGTTCCACTCGGTATGGAGATGTGTGGAGGCGCACCCTCTGTAATGCGCCGAGTACTGTAGGGCGCGTCTGTGTGATACGCCTGATGCCGAAGGGCGCGTCCGTGTGATGCGCTGTCTAGCTGGCGCATCGGACATGTCTTTTAATGATGCGGCTGTCTCGCTCTTCGAGTGCTATAAATAGCCGTTTGGCTGAATTCGAGGCGTCCGGTTCATCCATTTAATGTAAATTCATTGCACGGAATTCGGAGGGCCATCCACTTGGCGCGTGGGTTTGATCTGCCCGACCTATAAATAGTGGCATGGAGAGAAGATTTGCTTCTCATTCCCTCACGTACTTCCAACATGAACTTGAACATGCGGGTGCATTCTGTTGACGAAGTGCTCCCGAGGGTGAAGATGAGACGCTGTGTTGTCTTCGATGCACTTGAAGGTGACTGTTACATCCAAAACACGGAGTCGAGGGCTTCCGAGGCAGGCGGAAGGTGCCTGTTGCATCCAAAGATAGGGATGCTCGGGCCTTGTCTCCGTTATTCCGGAAGAGCCGTAGATCGGAATGGCGGTGCTAGGCTCTATCTTCCTTCAAAGTGGGGTTTGCCCACTTTGGTTGTGTTGAAAGCTGCTCCTTTAGCCGCGGTTTCGATCACGGTCTTCCTTCGCCTTTGGAGGCTCTTTCGAAGCCTCCCCTGGCCACAGCATTTGCGGTGCTCTTCTCTTCCTTGGTTCCAGCCAGAGGGTTAAATGCTTTGCTTGATGAAGCACTTATCAGGTGAGCCTGGCTGGAAGAGCGGCACATAACTGGGCTCTGCTCGGCCAGGTGAGCCTGGTTGGAAGAGTTGCACATAACTGAGCTGCTGAAGGGATGCACATAACTGAGCTGGATGCACATGACTGAGCTGGATGCACATGACTGAGCTGCTGAAGATATGGTAGGATGCGCCTGGTTGGAGGCGCATGATGTCTGCTGCGCCTGACTGATGGCGCATGGTGGCTGCTGCGCTTATCTGGAGGCGCGTGGTAGCCGCTGGCTGTAGACTTAGGATCTTTCCTTTGTAGAAATTCTCCTTTGTACAACCTTTTCTTAGACATGTAATAGACTTCTGTATATAAAAGTCTTCTTTCGAATGTCTATCTTTATTGATCTTGCTGTGAAGTTCTTCGTCTGAGTTCTAGCGCATGTAGTGTCTGGCACATGGGCTTTCTGGTTGTGAAATTCCATGCTTCTACAGTATCGTGTCTAGGACGTGACTCCCTGGGCACCACGGCCAGGGACTCATGCTAAATTGGATAAGGCTAATGATTAGATCAAACTAGAACATGGAGAATTTCCAGTCACAAGCAAATCTCGTTATCTGGGCGCTTTAATGGACTTGTAGCTTGCCGACGAGTAGAGCACATTTCTAGCACACTGTCATGTGTTGCACCTCTAAGTCACCTAAGGGTATATCGTCTCCTGGGCGATGTACCCAACCATACTCTCAACCCGCGGAAGGATAACTGGATAGTCTGCAGGGCTTGGGACTGAGAAATTCTCAATGCATCTTGTTAGTAATTAGGCTTGTGATAACCCTAGTTAGTTAAGGTAGTAAGCCGTAGTAATTGCTTGGCCGCTTGTGAATGGATGTTGTCTACCCCTGTCTAAGTCTTGTCTAGTCCCAGTACCTGGTTCCTCCCGAACATGTTTGTTTTACTTATCTTTAACAATAAATGGATAGAGACAAGTGCTATTCAGGCGAAGGGTTACAACCGCGGTCCTTGTTTGGTTTACGGGTTGTAATCTGGCTCCCGGAATGGTTCAATGTCCCTAGTCGTTTATTGTCCTGCTGTACTTTTATTACTTGTACTTTTCTTCCATTTTCTTATGTTCTGATATGCTGGCTTTTGTCCTTATTTTGTGGCCTCCTTTGTGGCACTTGTTCTTTCTGGGGTTTGACCCAGCTGGTTTTGTGTGGCCAGATTTCGGAGCAGCACCCGAGGATCTACCGAATCTCCAGCCTGATGGTGGCGACTAGAAGGAACCCGGGCTACGAGTGGGTTTTCAATTTTGTTTCGCTCACTCTATTGTAAAATTATTCTTTTGAGACGTTTAGCCGACGAGCACCTGTTAGCTCGATGCACATTTACTTACTGTCTGCCTACGGACTGTAAACATGATTAACAAATCCTAGGGTTGATCATGTATGACTAAAACTCTTGCTAGTCCTCGCATTTTGTACGACTAGCTTCATGATCGACTGAATATGTAATATTTGGGACGTCTTTTATTGTATATTTGGTGGTCTAATATCTTGTAATTATATTATTTGTTGAGATTGAGACAATAGGCTTGACCTTAAGAGATCGTTGGCTTGTAGTAAACCCTCATATCTAGACAGCCGTGACCGTGTAGCGAGGTGGATTCCATTTCTATATACGTAGCTGGCTATGTTCGCCCCCGCTCTCCAGTATTCTGGTTCTGGGGCGTCATAATAACCATGAGTAGTGTAGTATGTTAGTAGAAATACCATGATGATAACTTAGGATAGCTGGGTTCGATACCGGTTTACGATCGTATCGGACAACTCGGACCGGTCATCGACATCTCCGAGGATACGAGCACGACTCACGAGTATGGATTTTCCCTATATGCCCCGTGTCCGACTCGCGGTCGGGTAACGGCTTGGCTAACTATTTCTATGACCTTGCTTGTGGCTTGGATATGACTGTGGGTCTTGGTGCGTCCTGTGTGACGATTTTTGTTGAATGTGTTGGCTTGGCGCCCAGCAGGCATCGTAGTGCTGCTAGAGGCAGAGACTTAGTGTTCTCGGCTATGGTTTTGTTTTTAGTACGCATGGTAGCGCTGCTGGAAGCTGAGACTTAGTGTTCTCAGCCTGCAATTCTGCGACGGGTTGTGCCGAGTGGATTTAGCCCCAATTCGCTGGGAGCTCCCGTCCAGAATACAAATGAGACTCTGTCGAATTTTTCCAGAATTCCTGATCGGGAATTTGGTTCGAAGAATTAGGCAGAACCATTCCTTTGGTTTGCTAATCTAGACTCGTGCTTACTTGTTTTGGATATAGTGGTCTAATTTCAGTACTTGCTAGGTAGACTCTTGACTAGATTAGTCGTCTAGTTCTTGACCTGTCTTGTCCATCGGATAGCGTAAATAGCACGGTTCCACCCGAGAGATGGTCTGCAACCCTGGTCCTTGTTTGGTTTAAGGGTTGTGGATCTGCTCCAGAGCGGTTCATATAATCTTTGTCATTTTTTCGATGACATTTAGTTAATATATTCTTGTGCCCTGACCATTCATTCATAGGAGTTATCCTAGTCTAGCCAGCTAGGACTGATAGTTGTCATAAGTATCGAGATTTACGATTTTGGATATATTTGAGGATTGAGTATTATGGAGAGTATGATCTCGAGAATATTGATTGATAGACTCACGTGGACTCTTGGATAGTATTGATATTCCTTTTGAGGATGTTCTAATTCGATCGGACATGACTGTGGATTCTTGAATTTTGATGATTGCGAATATTTCACAGAACGAGGAAAATATCGAGGGTATTATTATATTTTTTTTACTCGACTTCCCAAGCGCCCAAAATCTGGTTTGTTTGCTATATCTTGGTAGTAGTGAGACTTGTTTGCTGATAGCTTGTGATCATTGATTCATGGGATTCTTGTGAGCAAGAGGGCCTAGCATTGTTTATAGTGATGAGCTTGGTATTTATTGTCTTTTTTGACGTGATATTCACTCCATCGTGGATGGAAGACTCTTGATAGATTGATCCGGTGGATAGACCGACTTGATGATTAGAGTTATAGGCTCCCTTGTATACTTGATGGGATATTATAGTAGAGGTTCTGACCTTGTACTTGACCTGATATCCATGCCACGATATGGGTAGATGACTTCTTGTAACTGACAGATTTGTCCTTGCTCTCGACATGACTACTTGTATCCATGCTATAAGTCCAACTTACCCTTTAAGGTACTGGCCCTGACTTTGCACTGCGGTGCCCCTTGTCTACTGGCACTTTGAGGTGCTACTTCCATGATTATATGGCATTACGATGTCATCCTGATATTCTAGCTATATTATATGATTACCTGTACGGGTACCTTGGTAGTTGGACTTTAGTCTTAGCGTGGTCAGGATTGCTTGCTTGGCTTGTTGTATAACACTAAGGATGGATCACAACTGGGACTATAGGTGCCGAGGTTGATTCTTACTTAGCATTCTCGTACTGAGGTACGACATCTAGGAGGATGATCGTGTGACCACGGTATGTGATTCTAGATAAATGTATGGTTATTCTAGGTAACTTAAACTGGTATAAGCATTGGGAGGGAATGGAATCCCGAGATCGTGCATTACTAGCCTTATCCCAGATATTAGTTATGACCTGCAGGCTGGCCGCCACGGATGTTGTTAGCGGATGGCTAGATCCGGCTACTACTTATGTACTATGTACTTCTCTTGGTCGCACGGTGGCCTTACGAGGGATCGGTGATTATCTTGTCTTGCTATACTTGGCCCCGCTAAACCTGCTGGAACGGCACGATCTAAGGATTCCTACATTGCATTGTTGGGGTAACCCAACCTCCACCTAGACAGCCGTAGACATTTGAGTGGCCGCTTATTCTTCTAAATTGTTTGGCTTGTTACTTGCACAGTCGAATGATATCGGGTTCCAGTTGGCGATGTAGGTATTATTGGATGTTAGGGAGATTGTGATGTTTGGTGGTTATTTAGCTACATTAGTTATAGATTATTATCGTGCGTTGGTATCGCATGATTCCTACCCTCATTCACTGTTCATATATGTTCTGCTTTATATTTTATCATGCTGGCTTTCTTCGTCCGTCCTTGAGCCTTCCTTTCTGGTACTTGCTGCGGTTGGCCTGACCAACCCTGGATTGTTCCCAAATTTCCTGTGACCGACCCCGTGGATCTTTTAGAATCGACTTGGAGGATGTGCTTCAGTTCCCGACCATGCTAGGAACTGTGGGAAGGTATACTCATCAACATTACTATCTTGTACTGTAGATTTCTCGATTATCATATGTATATTTCCTACTTTCCATATGATTATCTCGCTTGCTTAGTATTTCATTGTTATTGCCTGTGGATATGGGATCGGATTTAGGCCATAGATTGATTGCATGCTAGGATACCCCGCAAGATTGACAGCCGTCATCGCCGTATAACGTATTCGTACCTTATACGATATAGCTGGCCGACGTCCGTCCTCGTATTTTGGTACTGGAGCGTGACAAGAGCACACCCGTAGTGGGAATAGAGGCACAACCGGAACTAGTCAAACACGGCATGGGACCCGAGGGGCCCCCAGATGGGACAGCTCCTGCACCCTCTCTCGACAAGCGAGAAAGGGATATGGATGGACGGGAAAAATAAGTCCGTCATCCCAAGGCAGGAGCCGACGAGGCCGGAGCTGACGGCGGCAACGCCGGAGCGTCGCCGAGGGGAGAACAGGGGGCGAGGTCCGGACGGAAAGAGACGGAGGAGGGGGCCGAGAAGGGGGAGGAAGGGACGGCCGCGGCCAAGGTCGAGCTGCTCCCGGAGGGGGTGGGAAGCCCAAGGAGGAAAGGAGGGGGGAGAGGATGGAAGGGTGGGGAGGGAGGATGAGCTGGAGATAGACGCCGCCGGTGATGCCGAAGAGGAAGGGAGGGAGGCGGGACCAACGAGGAGACGGGGGAGGATGACAAAGAGATCAGAAGGGGGAGAAGCCATGATGAGTAGAGGAGGGGGCGGAGCCGGCCCCGAGACGGGCCTCACCACGGAGACGTAGGGCAAAGGGAGCTCCACATCCGGAGACGTAGGTCATGATATTATATATATAGCTTCGCCTTCCCCGGATGTGGAGCTCCCTTAGCCCTACGTCTCCGTGGTGAGGCCCGTCTCGGGGCCAGCTCCGCCCCCTCCTCTACTCATCATGGCTTCTCCCCCTTCTGATTATATATATATATAAAAGGTCTATATATATATATATATATATATATATATATATATATATATATATATATATATATATATATATATATATATATATATATATATATATATATATATATATATATATAGACCTTTTATATATATAGACCTTTTATATATATATATAAAAGGTCTATATATATAAAAGGTCTATATATATATATATATATATATATATATATATATATATATATATATATATATAGACCTTTATAAAAATATATATATATATATTTATATATATATATATATATATATATATATATATATATATATATATATATATATATATATATATATATATATATATATATAGACCTTTATATATATATATATATATATATATATATATATATATATATATATATATATATATTTATATATATATTTTTTATATATATAAAATATATATAAAATATATATATAAATATATATATATATATTATCTGGGTATCAAGTTGTTACAAAAAAATTATCTGGGTATCAAGTTGTTACAAAAAAAAGTTTAGGGTATCAACTTGAAAAAGCGTAATAGTTGAGGGTATCAAGTAGCAATTAAGCCTATATTTTATATATATATATATATATATATATATATATATATATATATGTGTGTGTGTGTGTGTGTGTGTGTGTGTGTGTGTGTGTGTGTGTGGTTCCAAACATAAAAATATACACACATATAAATATAGATATATGGACTTAGGATCATACATACCTATTCTAAATGAGAAAACTAATATATATATATATATATATATATATATATATATATATATATATATATATATATATATATATATGTGTGTGTGTGTGTGTGTGTGTGTGTGTGTGTGTGTGTGTGTGTGTGTGTGTGTGTGTGGTTCCAAACATAAAAATATACACACATACAAATATAGATATATGGACTTTGGATCATACATACCTATTCTAAATGAGAAAACTAAACTAACCATGAGTACAAAAACTGAAAACAAAGCTAGATTGGTCTATTTGTCATTTTGACAAACACTTGGTGGGCTCTCAACGGATTTCTCCAAAGATGATACAAAAACTCCAAATAAACTCTATCAAAATGAAGGTTAGAGCCTTGCTCTTCTCCCTATGGGTACCCCTAGTCCATGTGAGTGTTCCTACTAGTGTCATGCATGAAAATGGAGCTCAAACTATAAAAAATGGCAAGAGTTTTACCTATTGGGAGATGGATTCCCAATGAAACTCTCTTGAAAGGTTCTAGTGTCAAGTTTGACACAATCTCTCAAGCTCTTGGACTCCTCTTCTCTGGCTCCTTGGTCTCCAAGCTCCAAGGCTTCTAGAATAAAGATTAGGGGAAGTTTGGAAGGATTTTGGAGGAGTTTTGATGGTAGAAAGTGGGGGAAATGAAAGAGGCTAGTAGAGAGCTCTTCTAGAGTTTGTGGAGGCTCAAAATGAAATGAAGAAGAGGAAGAAAATCCCCTATATGACCATCCATAAATGAAGCCCTAAAATCTTTTTTAAAATATCCATTATGCCCCTCAAGTTGTCATGAACACTTAACTTAAATGAAGGGTTGTTTTGTTCTAAGTGTTGGGTTAATTTCTATTCTTAATCTTGACTATACATGACTTAAATGTGTCTAGTTGGGTTCGTCCTAGAATATAGGTCCACAAGTCAAGGGTCCAATAAATAGGTTAGTCAACTAATAAATACAACAATCATATTTAGTTAATAAAAAATAAAGAAAAATAAAAATATCCACTATATAAATAATGTAAAATGACAATAATATCCCTATTCTAGAAATGTGGTATGTTTCACTTAACAAAATGCCTGAAAATCGGATTTTGAAAATAAAATGAGAAAAAGTACAAGAAGTACAAATTTGATTCTGGGAAGTATTGTTATGGAAGTCTGATCTGTAAATGATCACTTTGTTCCTTGGACCATACGATGATGATGAAGATCACTGCTAGAAGATGAACAATTGGAAGAACTAAGTCACCAGAAAGGTATCGACGCACTTGGGCACTGATGGCGAGGCCGAATGCTTTCCTGCTTTGCTTCACTCTGTTCTGGAAGAAAAGTTGAAGAAGAATGCTCCGAAAAATCAAAGTCTCTGGGCTCTGATCTCTATGTATTCTCTTATTTCTTTCTGTGTGTCCCTGTAACACCCATATTCTGAATACGTATTTTGTCAAGCTTGCATGTATTTCAGACCTGTATTTATTTTCTCGGATTTTGGCATGTACTTGTAATTGGCTTGACTTGCAGATTTTGGTTCTCGTAATTGGGTTTTACCTGGCTTGGTTTATTTTGTGGAGGAGAATTGGTTTGATTTGGTTTGGTTTGGTTTAATATGCATTGGAACACCTTAGCCTATGTTCAACCCTCATTCCACCACAACCCACCCTCTTTATTATCCCCACCTAACACTCTCTCTCCTCATTACTTCCCTCCATTAATTTCTTCTTCTTCTTCTTCCTTCCTCTACACAACACTCCACCCATAGGCAAGTGCACCTTGCCACCACATGAGAACCACATTTTATTTGTTCATTAGCTAGATTAGGCCATGATGATCAACATTAGTGCTTGATATTTTGTGATTTGGAGTCTCCATAGTTCTAGATATAGGTTTTAACTATTTTTGGATTTACATAGTTTTGATCTATTTTGGTTGGATTTTTGTGGGTTTTGATGCTTCCATGTGGAAGAGAATTCAATTTTACTCAAGTTAGAACCTTAAAAATCTAGATTTGGCTTTGATTTGACAAAGATATAAAAATTGTAAATTCTTGGTGTTCTTCTCGGCCTGGAGTAGCAGACTGCAGCCTGCGCTCTTTAGCGCAGTGCTGGACTGCGCATCCTCCTCTCGGCCTGCGCTCTTTAGCGCAGCGTCGACCGCACAACTTGCCCCATGGTGAAATACGCTCAACCCCAGCGCGCAGGGACTCTTGCGCAGTCTGCACATGCGCAATCCACCCCTGCGCAGCTCTCCCCTGCGCAGTTGGCTCCCCGCGCAGTCTAACCCTGCGCGCTTGGACCCTGCGCAGTTCACTCATGCGCAGTCCACTCATGCGCAATCTGACCCCTGCGCCAACCAACTCAGCGCAAGCCGACTTCTGCGCAGCTCACTCCTGCGCAGTTGGCCCCTGGCGCACTTGACTCCTGCGCAACCCGACCCCAGGGACCCTTGCGCAATCTGTCCAATCATGGAGATTTGGTTTTATTTTTCCTTAAGCTTGGCTCTTCTATAGCCTTGTATATTGATATTTTATTAGATATTTTACGCCCATTTTATATCCTTACGTCTTTTGTCATGAACTTGATTTTACATAATATGTTTGGAATGACAATTGTACATGGCATGGTATGACAAGGAACTAGCATAACACGACAGTGACCCGTAGTGGTGCACTCCTGACATGACCAACCTGACATGATAGTGGCCCGTCGTGGCACACTTCTGACAAGTACCCTGACATGATTTATCTTGATGCTGTTGCGACGGCTAACTTGACTCGTATAATCAACTTGACACCGTGGGTGTTCCTGCTTGCTTGCTTGTGCAATCCACTTATCTTGTCTTGCATCATGTCTAGGACGTGACTTCCTGGTTCCCACGGTCAGGGATTCATACTGAATATGGATTAGGCTAATGACTAGATCAAACTATAGTTCATGGAGAATTTCCAGTCATAGGCAATCTCGTTATCTGGGCGCTCTTAATTGGACTTGTAGCTTGCCGACGAGTATAGCACATTTCCAGCGTACTGTCATGTGTTGCACCCTCTAAGTCACCTAAGGGTATATCGTCTCCGGGGCGATGTACCCAACCATACTCTCAACCCGCAGAAGGATAACTAGATGGTCTGCAGGGCTTGGGACTGGAAATTTTTCACTTGCATCTTGTTAGTAATTAAGGCCTGTGATAACCCTAGTTAGTTAAGTAGTAAGCCGTAGTAATTGCTTGGCCGCTTGTGAATGGATGGAGTCCAGCCTTGTTTAAGTCTTGTCTAGCCCCTGTACCTGGCTACTCTTGTACATGCTTGTTTTACTTATCTCTAACAATAAATGGGTAGAGACAGAGTGCTGTTCAGGCGAATGGTTACAATCTCGGTCCTTGTCTGGTTTAAGGGTTGTAACCTGGCTCCCGGAATGGTCCCACGTCACTAGTCGTTTATTGTCCTGTTGCACTCTTTATTTACTTGTACCTTCTTCCAATTCTTTTCTTATGTTCTGATATGCTGGCTTTTATTCTTATTTCGTGGCCTCCTTTGTGGCACTTGTTCTTTCTGGGGTTTGACCCAGCTGGTTTTGTGTGGCCAGATTTCGGAGCAGCTCCCGATGATCTTCCAAACCTCCAGCCCGATGGTGGCGACTAGAAGGAACCCGGGCTACGAGTGGGTTTTCTATTTTGTTTCGCTCACTCTATTGTAAAGTTATTCTTTTGAGGCGTTTAGCCGACGAACACCTGTTAGCTCGATGCACTTTACTTACTGTCTGCCTACGGGCTGTAAACATGATTAACAAATCTTAGGGTTGATCATGTATGACTTAACTCTTGCTAGTCCCAGCATTTTGTACGACTAGCTTCATGATCAGCTGATATATAATATTTGGGATGCCTTTTATTGTATATTTGGTGGTCAAACATCTTGTGATCATATTACTTGCTTGAGATTGAGACAATAGGCTTGACCATAAGAGACCGTTGGCTTGTAGTAAACCCTCATATCTAGACAGCCGTGACCGTATAGTTGAGATGTATTCTATTTCAATATACGTAGCTGGCTATATACGCCTCCGCTCTCCAGTATTCTAGTTCTGGGGCGTGACAGTCCCTTATATGAGAAAAATCAGTCTATTTATAGACTTGGCTTCTTGTGCGTAAAAACTCAACAAAAGTTCCGTCTTTACGCTAACAACTGCCACCCATGACCGAAGTCATCCTCTGCATACGTTGACACGTGTCCTATCATTTTAATAAGAATAGGATGCACGTACACACGTTCTTCGAGATGTGTGGCATGAAAGTCATGTAGGCAAACCACGTTCTGAATTGGAATAGGGCGTAAAAACAACCCAAATATACCCTGAGCGTAAAGTAGTAGACTAGGCGTACAATAGCCCTGATATGGACTTCCCGCGTAAAGTGGTTGTTAAGTAACCTTGAGCGTAAAAGTAGCCCAAATAAACCTTACGCACACGTCAACCTTTGAGCGTAAAAACTCGTATAGTCTCCGTGCGTAAAAGAAGCCATATTATGAGCGTAAGATAGCTCAGTCCACATACTACACGACAAATTGGTCTCTGTGTAACACAAATCCCTTTGATTTCTGTGATATATGCCATCATTAAATCTTCATGTCAGACTTTGCATTAAATGCAAGACTTGATAGCTTTGTCCAGTGTAAAAGTGGCTAGCCTGTCCTGAGCGTAAAACCATTAGCTTTGACCCGGACGTAAAATGATTAGCCTGCTTTAGGCGTAAAGTGGATCAATCTTTGACTCATTATTATGAAGCACTTTTTACGCTCCTACATGGTAGTGATAATCTTACCCCCTTAGAAAAATTTTGTCCTCGAAATTTAAGTTGGTTGTACTCTTCTCTAGGTCAAGCCCCCAACAATCGTGATCCAAAAAAGTCCTATCTAAATTATAAAATTTATTTGAAAGAAAACAAACATGCATGGTTATGGTCTTACTAGTCATGATATTACAATTCCTATCATGGGTTCTAGCATGAAAATAATTACTGAAACTATAAGGTACTTAAGAAATCAATAGACCATGGAGCGAGAAAGGAAGAAAAGAACAGAACAACAAAATATGCTAACCCATTACCTGTAGCATCGGCCTCCTCGACCGTCAACGAAAAAGCCCTGCCCTGCTGGAGTATCTCCCTCTGCTGGTACAGGGCATGCCGCTGTGCTACAGGTGGCCTAACTCCATTTCCATGTCCTTGATCTGGACATTGGCTAGGATGATTAAGGGTTAACAGACAATCCCTTACTAGATGCTCCGTTGATCCACAACACAAACACGCTCCCAGCCTCTTCCTACACACCTCACAAGTATGGCCTAACTTCCGACAGTAGGTACAGGTAGGAGCTAGCTGAAACTGTCTTTGAGGCTGCTCCTGCTCTTGATGTACTGGGGCTTGTATCGGTGCATGAAATTATTAAACCTGAGCCCTAGCGGGAGCCTGGAACTGCTGTTGTGGTGGATGGAATGATTGATGCAGAAACTTGGGATACTTCATCGGTCCCTCACTACTGCCAGCACAACCCATGGCGTCTCTGCTTCTCTTGGGCTTGAGACCCAAGTCCTCCTCATCAATCTGAGCATCCATCAGAATGTCCAAGGTAGCTGTACGATGCCCAAAAGTACACGATCTGACCTAACTGTTCTGGCCCCTCCTGAACTTTCTGGCTCGATCCCCTGGTTCCTGAACCATGCTCTTCGCAAACCAGCTTAAACGGGAAAACTCAGCAGCAGACTCATCTACTAACAGTCTTCCCTGGACCAATCCATGAAACTGGCCCTCTAAGGCACTCAAAGCCACGTCAGGGAAGTACTTCTCCTTGAAAAGCTTCTTGAAGGCCTCCTAAGTCAACCCTGTCACAGTAAGCCAAGGCTCTGAACGATACCACGTAAGAGCGATATCGAACAGCTGGATGGCGGCCGCCTCCACCTGCAATCTCTCTGGGATTGTAACACCCACTTTTCTAAAATAAGGATAATTTTAAACTTTTGTATTTTAAATTATTAAAATATTAGATTTTAGTCATGATATAATTTTTGGTGATTTTTAGTTATTTTAAAACTATTTAAAATGGTGATATGTGAATTTGGTGTTTTGATAGTGTAAACTTAGTCATGCATGACGTAGAAGACTAATCATGATTATGGAGACCTAATCATGTGTTTAGAATCTCATATTTTTACTTTTTAGCCTAAGGGTAATTTGGTCATTTTGATACTTTTGTGAAATTGTAAATTATATAAATTAAATAGGTGCTAGTTAATTATTTGAGACTTGACCTAGAAGTTTAGCCTAATCTAGATGTTAGCCATGACCCTAGAGACTAAGTTAGAGGGTTTCAACTAAGTAATCAAATTAGATTAATATCTAGATATTTTGTTAGTGGGATATTTTAGGCTAAATGTTAAGAAAGACTACTTTAGTTGTGAGTCTTTAGATTGGCTTGGATTTGTTGGAGAAGCCTTGACTACTCATCCTAAACCCTAACCCTAACCTAATGGAAGCCATCAAACACCCCCCTATATAAATACAACACATTAACCCTTTAGCATCATTTTAAATCATTTTAATTGCCTCTTTTTGTGTTCTTCCCCAATTCCTCCCCAAATATCCAAATCAACTCCAAATTGAGCCTAGTCTTTTGCGTTGGACTCCCCTACAGTAGAGGACACCATTAGTGGGTAGCTAGCAAGGAGTCGGAGGCTCGAGAACATCGCAAGTTGAAAAGGAGCCCTCATTCAAAAAGCTCTAAATTAAGCTTTCACCTTCAATAGGTAAAACCAATCAAACCTATTCAAATTCTAGTTTTCTTTCCATGAATGCATTCATCTAGGTATACCCTAGTTGTGGGTCAGGTTTGGTAGGAAACCGCATCCATTTAGTGTCCGTATCGGACACGTATCAGTGTCCTTGAATAAGTGTTTGATGAATTGCCTCTTAGGATTAAATGTTGTTTAAATTGAATTCTATTTTAAAGAGATTATAGCCCTATATGAGTAGGTCACGAAACCCTAACTCTGAGCACACTTTGTGTCCCTTTTTGTGTCCAAAATTGGACACGAACACGTGCACGAGGCCACGGTTCACTGTCTTGCTACCTCGTGTCCAGTTCTTACTGGACACGACACGAGACACCACCATTTTTGGTCAGCACCTAGGGGCAATGTCTAACATGCCACCCACAAAGTTTTACGTCAAATGATCGAGTATCGAGGGAGTTCTCGATCTCGCACGGATCACGTACACACTGTGCACGCGCGGGAAAATCGCACTGACACGCACTTCGTGTCGTGTCATGTCACCACGAGGACACGATTCAGGGTAACGAGTGTGTAGCCCTATGCCTGGGCTACACGTGTCTGTGAGCACGAGAAGTCGTATGGCTTGTGTCGTGTCCACGAGACACTGGCATGCCCGCGCGACGCTGCACTGTATGCACGTGTCTGTGTGTGTTTCTACTTGATTGGACACCTCGTATCCAAATTTTTGGACACGAGTAGACTCGTGGGACACCTTCATGCATACACGAACCTGTGTCAGTGATTAATTGATGTTTAATTAACTTTTCGAATGATAATTTTAGGTTGGGGATGATTCCTGATACTGTGCAACAGTTTCAGTATCCAAGTTTAAATTATGAAATAAAATAATAATTGAAAGTTAAACTATGTTAATATGATGATATTTATATGTACATAATGTCCGGATAATAGTTACATGACTGGGTTGTACTGAATTGCATGATTTGGTTGATTTAGGTTTCGAAATTCAAGAACAAAACTGTGAAATGATAAGTTTAGTGATATTGTTCCTCTCACTGGTACTTAAAACTGAGTTTAATGTTTTTTTTGAATGTTTGTTTATATCTGGGGTTGTCTCGATTTCGGTTTGGGTTGGTTGACATTGTATTGCACTGAAATGGGAATTTGAAATGAAAACTGAAACAAGTAAACTGAGATTTTGCAATACATGAAAACTGAGAATGGGGATTTTTGGAATTGGTTGGACTGGTAGTTTGAACTGTCATTTGCCATGTTTTCAGAGAACTCAAAAGTAAAACCTGAGTTTTTATTTCAAATTTGATAACCTTAACTTGAAAACTGAGAACTATTCTCAGGTTATGTTCACATTGGTGAACATAAGTTCTCAGTTAGTAGAAACCTGAGAACTTAAAATGAAAACTGAGATTACACTGCAAAACTGAGAATTCCTGTCATGTTTACTAAAATGATTGGTTCCAATTCATTTTGATTCCTATAATTACCTGAGATTTCAATTGAATGTTAATTTCCTGAGATTTGAGGGTTGATTCAACTGTATTGATGATATAACCGAGTTCCCCCTTTATATGTTAACTTGAAAAGTGATATTAAGTTAAGAAGATGTTAAACTTGAGTTATTTGTTAAATGAGAAACCTTAACTGAATTGGGTTTGAATTGAAATGTTAACTGAGCTTTGATATTGAATGTTTAACTGATTTTACAGAAAACCTGAATTTGGGTTGTAACTGTTAACTGAAATGAAATGTGAATGAATGAACTGAGATTTCCTAATTCACTAAACACACACACACACACTGCCACACACCCTCCTACCACTGTCTACACATCAACACACACACACCCTCTCACCACATACACACACATGTATTTCCCCCCTTAACCCTCTCTCTATCTCTCTATGTATATATGTATGTAGTAATGTATGCTATTATGTATATATATATATATATATATATATATATATATATATATATATATATATATAAAAAAAATATATATATATATATATAGGTGGGTTGTTTACATATGGGTTCATATATGAGGATTACGAGTTAAATAGAAATGGTAGTGTAATACACTATATAGATATATATGGTAGATTAGTGATTCCTATTTGTATGCTTATATGTGGGTTGTGTTATATGGTTTAGGTATTATTATATATATATATATATATTGAATGTATATATATATTTGGATTGTATGTCTAAAGCCATAGGGTTGAGTATATATATGTATGTAGCCTGACACCTATTTGATAATTGTGATTACATCTGTTAGAGTTGACTAGAGTTGACCAAAAGTCAACATGAAGTCAATAGTGACCAATTGACTTAGTTGACCATTGACCAAATTGGCCCTTGATAGCCTAAGTTTGACCAGTTGACCAGGATAGCTTGTTGTTGACCTAGTTTGACTAGATGTTGACTTGGTTTGACCCAGAGTTGACCAAAAGTTGACTTGACCTAGATTGACCTAGAAAATCATGTAGATGCATTGTACACTTCAATTTTAACCCCCTTGTATACATCATGACTTGTGTTGCTCTAAATAGGACTCAGATACCTCGTTTCGGATAGTGTATTCTCACAGACATTCAGATCGTAGGCGAGTACATTCTTTGATCGTTTCATACTTGTCACGACTTATATTCTTGCTCTAGATTACTTTACTTGATGCTGACACTTGTTATCATGGATTGGTACTCTGTGGATCTTTTCTTGGGATGTTATCCCCCTTAGCAAGCGCATCGGATACTTCATGTCGTATGTTTCATGTACATCATGTATACCTTGCTCTTGCGTTATTCATGTACACTCATGTTCTCTCATGTTCTTTCATGTACGCTCATGTACTTTCATGTGCTCTCGTGTACGTTCATGTTTCCTCATGTGTTTTTCGTGTGTAACCAAACATCATGTTCGTAACGTAACTTGACTGGATCCTTGTGTATTGATTGTGGGTAGGGATGAGTATAAATGGTCATGTAATTTATCCATCATGTTCACTCTGTTACTTTTTGTGTGCAATATAGCCTTCTTGGCTGATGTCCCTCATGTTCACTCATGTACATCATGTTCAACCCAAGCCCGTTACATGCCATCTCGTACTCTAAATCACTAGTCACTTACAGTTCTTACTTATCATGTATATATTTCCAGTTATCAAATATCTCTCCTGTTTTTATGTACATCTTTTTACAGCGTTTCATGTATCTTACTCTATTGCTTGCTTTATATTTCCTTCCATGATATGAACTGCATGAGATTTACTGTGCTCGCTCCCGTCCTAACTGGACATGTTGAAAATATTACAGATGATACCGAGGACTTCTGTCCAACCTACTATGGAGCCCATCTAGACGATACCTGTGAGTTGGACCCACAGGAGGATCCAGCTCTAGCTGAGGACGTCATCCATACTGCTTAGACTAGATTAGCTAGGCTTTATCTTATTTCTTATGTTATTTGTATAGACTTCAGAGTTGTATTATTTTCTAGATGTTGTGATGTCATATCGTTAGACACTTAGACTTTCTTTCTGTTTATATCTTCCTTTGAGATTTTTATATCTATGATATCGTGCAATTTTTGCCTTAGTTGTGATTGAGACTGTATTCTGTATTGTCACCTCCACTCGGAGTGTATATACTGTACAGGTACCTTATATTGTTAGATGTTGTGATCTAGGACAGCGTTCTACCGCCGACACTGCGGCGTAGGCTGGATGTACCCACTTCTCGTGCCCTTACTCTAGGGTGCGGGTCGTGACAGGGATCTGTGCCAGACGCAAGATCCGCTCAAGGTCGCAAGGTATGTTGCCTGACGGTGCGGGAATGACAATCCAACAATCATGTACGTCAGCAATGAATCTCAAAATCCACGAACGACTCCGGATGCTGAAACAAACATCAAGAACATTCCCAATGTAAAAGATATATCTAAGAAACATATGTCCAAAAGTCCAATTCTGGAACAGGGGCAAAGTCGTAATTTCTGGTCAAAACGATGTCCGCCGTCGGATCCGTTTTGCACCGAAACGTATGCCAGTATCTACGGTATCTAAAGTCGTTAAACTATATGTTTACGGGTCCGGTTTGAGGAGACGAACCCAACCGTATGTCCAAAGTTGGATTTTGGCGGACTGTCCATAATTTTGCCCGTTGGATCGGGTCGTGGGCCGCCAAATAGGCGTTCCGGTCGACCTTCTCAGAATCAGACCAAACTTGGCATACCGGACCAAAAAAATGATACGGTCATGTTGGCATAAGTTTTGTCTCGAACCGACGACTGTACACGAAGTAATTGAAAAGTTTGCAAAATCATCGATTCGAGAAAATTTGACGGATACGCATCGAATTCGTCACGCACACGCAACCAATTTGAGTTCCATCAAATCCCACATGTGCATGAAGTCCATACGCATCTTTTGATGCAACTGGTTCATGACCAAGTCGTCCGGTTTGTCGGGACGGACTCCATATCGAGGTTTTTTAATATTTTCAAAATAGATTTTTGTCAACTTTAACCAAATTTTAAACAGAATATAATAGAAAATAAAATAAAGTAATTAATGGGTTTTGAACTTGGTCATGTGGTCTAAAACTTTGTTCAATAAGATTTCTAAAATTCGTGGTAGCGTGGTCACAAGTCGACCGCAAACATGGGTGGTTGGGACAGTTTCTAACTTCCAGAAATCGAATTTTTTTCTCGATTTTGGAACTCGTTTTTCGTCGCGTACATCGCGTGTTTTGAGATTCTACTTGAAGGCTTTTGAAGGGTATTAGATTGTCTACATGGTGAATCAATTGATTCGAAAAAAATAAAATAACATAGGAGAAGAAAACTTACCGCGAAGTCGCTGTGGTTGCAGCTATTCTGCTGTAATGTGTTGTGCTTGGTGCAACAGCTACTGGCCGCACAGGTGGGCGGCTGGCCGGTCTCCAGCGGCCGGCCGGAGGTTGGCGGGTGCGGCCCGGAGGTTGTCGGCGCTTCCCTCTCCTCTCTTTTTTTACTAGGGTTTTATATATATATATATATATATATATATATATATATATATATATATATATATATATATGAAGGGATCAGTTGGGGTCGGGTGCTAACGTTTACTGTTCCGAAAGGAACACTAAACAGCAAGTTTTTTCCCCACTATCTAGATATATTTATATATATGTACATCCACACAATAAATCAAAATAAATTAATAAAAATTTCCTAAAATCACCAAAATATCTCTAAAAATATTTTAGTATTTAGTATGAAGAATATACAAACTAGCTACTTATACTGTAGCAATTTCTTGCTACCTTTCCAAAATTATTAATAAAGTACACAGCTATTTAAAATTAAGAAAATATTTTAAAAATTAAAATAAAATAATAAAATTCCCCAAAATTTACCAAAAATAAAAATATTTCTTCTGAAATATTTAGTACATAAACATGTAAAATTTTATCTACGTATACATACACTGTAGCACTTAACTTGCCACCAAAGTATAAATAAAATCTAAAAAAATAAAAGTCCAATAAATAAATTAAAAAAGAATATTTTAAAACATATTAAGTAAAATTAATAATTTTTTTAAAAACTTTGGGGGTTTACATCCTACCCAACTTATAAAAATTTTCTTCTCGAAATTAAAATAAAGTTTAATATATCAAATAAAAATACAATGAGGCTGAATGTGGAGGGAGAGTAAGTACATCAAATCATAAATCGGCTACTGAAAAGAAGGAGGTGGTAGTTATAGAAGGAATCCAAACTGACAACATAGTCTACAATATGGGGTATTCTTCATTAAAGGCTCTACCCAACTTATAGAAGTTGGTTAACCGTAAAAATTGTTGTTACAAAACTTCTAAGAAGGACAATTTCTAAGGAGGGCACGAGAATATTAAACATTTTTTACCGCAGTCACGGATTCTAAGTTAGCCTCAATAGTGACGTGACGTTCTTGGTCCATAACTTCTATGGAAGGATAATTACGATCTAACATTGTTCCTATCGGCATGCCTTCAATAACATGGTAGGAATCTCTTGTTCGAACATAACTAGAACGTGTTCGTTCAGCAGGTTTTCAGTCTTCGCCTAACTTGTGTAATTAAGAGATGAGGTTGAGGAACTTAGGGAAAGAAGAATTCATAAGCCCGGAGGTGAGAGTCTATAATCAGTATAGAAAACTTGCTATAGAATTAAATTAGGTGAGTGTTTGAAACCTTTAAGTCATAACGACTAACATGTAGGGATTGGTGTTTGGTGTTGCGTAGGAGACATGAGCTTGCTTGGGTGAGAAGCGTATGCCATATGCGTTATATGTCTTGCATGGATCATGGGGTCTACTTTGTTTTAAGGGAATATGTCAATGTTGCATGGTTAAAATCAAATCGAACAAAAATGGGTCTCTATGTGGTGTAATTGAAATGGAGTACAAGAAGGTGTGTTTGTGTGGGACGTGCATGTCATGTGTATAGCTTGACCGGTCTAGTTCATAAGTATAAAATTTGTTGGAAAGAAAAATGTTAGTGTTGCGCTTCAAATATCAAATTCACGGTAGAGGTCATTAGGTGATGCAGATAGGAGTGGACGCTATGAACCACTGTTTATTAGTTCAGTTAGAGCCAATCTATCCTAATCATTTGCTAGTACTTAGAAATGCTGGCCTATATACTTACAGAATTTCGTTCTCGAACTTGAAACTAAGAAACGATTTTTGGATGGAGAGAAAGTGAAGAATCAAGGTTGCGATCTTTTATCGCAGTTATTTAAAGACACGAGCAAGTGATAAAAATGCAATACGAAGATTGTATTGCAACTTTCAAACATATGAAGGGATGGTTATGAATAGAATCCAAGTTTGGCATCCCATCTTGAAGGATTGAGCTTACTAAGTTCAAGGTCCTAACTTATAGAACTTGGTTAATCGTGGGAAGCACAGTAGAAGGGTTTCTAAGTAGGTCAAATTTCAAAGAGGTGTATGAAAGTATAAGGCATTTCTAATCGTAGCTATGGACTCTATAGGAAGTCTAGGTATTACTTACTTAACATTGCTCATACAATAACCATGTTTTATCAAGGTAGTATGAGAAGTCTTGGTCAAGCATAACCGAAAACAAATTGGTACAACGTGATTTCATTCATCTTATAACATCGGCTACAAGGAGATACAGTTACGAAATCTATGGAAGAAGAATTAGTGAGCCAAGAGATGGGGCCTACATAATAGGTGTAAGGACCTATTTCATCAAATTTGGTTTTATGGTCCAAATATTGCGATAGGCATAAATGGGTTTAACTGAGTCCTAATGGGTTCTCTAATTGGACATCAATCTTTTATTGAATAAGTCTTTGGTTTTAATCCATATTGGTTGGACAAGATCCACAAAATCAATCAAGACCATGCCTATTATGTTAGGGTAATCTAGAATAGGTTCTAACTCATTTGGTTGGCCTAATTGTCAGTCGGGTTGGTTAACTAGGTTCCCAAAGCCCGAAAATGCGCCTTCTGTGACTTTTGTGTTTAAGTAGCACAAAAAGGCTCAATTGAGTGGCACATTAGTGACATGTGTGTAGTGGACTTCGAGCAGGTCACAATCGTGTATTGGGTCGAAAGAATTGAGTCGAGGTTCGATCTCTAATTAAAGTTAGAAAGTATATCGGTATTACGGTAAGGGTTATAGTTAGTCCTTTTTTACCTGAAAATTGCATCATAAAAATAGAGTACAAGGGGACGTGTTTGAGTGGGACATGATATGCCTACATGAAGGTGGCGTTGTCTAGGTCTTGCATATGGGGTTTGTTGGAAGGTAACAATTGGTCTCATGCTCCGAATATCAAAATGGTAGGAGTATAAAGTGGGTGTTCATGAGGCACTAATTTATCATCCTAACATAAACCAATTTATTCTAATCAATCGATAATACTAGTATATCCTAAAATGTAGAAGGCCTACAATCTATTCACTCCAGATAATAAGACATGGTTTTTTAGGGTTAATGAGGTTAGAAAAATTTAAGTCGTGAGGTCGTACATTCACTTTTGATTATTAAATTATGCTACACAGTGTAATGTGATACGATAGATATGAATCAAGTTTGAGGATCATACCCCAGTTTCGGTTCTATGGAAAAAACGATTGCGTACAACGACACACGAGTCGTTAAAATAGATTGATCCACTTGTCCATGGCATACGGGAGTTATTGATAGGGTAACGAACTTTACGACACATCATATGAAATACCTCTAACGACTAAGTCATAAATTTTTATTTGCGTTAAGCCTGTCAGATTATAGTCATAAGGTTTCTAATGGTGTCGAACGTGGTGGCCATGCATTGCTTGTTGATAACTAGTAAAATATGATAGGGTGTTAAGCTACATATATTGGCTAAGCTGGTGAATGTGTTGTTCCAATGCTAAGTCACTTCTTTAATAATAAAATTGTATACCTGGAATAATACCTGCTGAATCCCTAATCTCTCGATGGGTGTCTATCATAGTTATAGTAAATGCTTGTTCTTATTTTTGTCTACTCCTCTCATGTCTAAACTGTGGGGCTTGGTCGAGTAAGGGTTGGTTTAAGGCATAAGGGTTACTAGTTAAAGCAGGAGTCAAGAAGAATAATTAGAGACTCACAATAATTGGTTCCTTGAGAATATATAGTCTCCTAGGTTGGTGTTTTGACCAAGGATTAGATCCTAATCATTTTCAAATTCAAATGAGTAGGGGGTCACGATATTTATTTTAGGGTCGAAGGGAGAACAAGTAACTCAAGACAAGGTTGTAGTCATATGGCTTGGTCGTTGGTTGCTACACTTGTGTATATATAGCTTTTCATGGCCATAAGTGATATGGCGAACTAATGGAAAACATACGAGCATTTATTTTTTTGTATTAAGTAAAAGCGAAAAAATAATAAAGAGTTCAAGGACAAATACGAGGTTCAAAGTACGATTGAATAATTCAAAGAGAGTTGTCAAGGTAGTTGCAGATGAGATCCTAGAGACATTAAATCTCAATCCACGAAGGATAATCATATAAAGAGCGAACCAAGTGCACCAAGGTTGATCAGACCATAATACACTGATTCTGATTAGACAATATGTTAGTGGGCGTCCACAGTATACATATGTCCTGAACAAGCTCGATAAAGAATAAGCATGCAAAACTAGGCTATAAATAGTGACGTCATTCATGGTAGTACAAAGTATAATTACAGGAGATAATGATGAAAGCAGTTATAAATAGTTCAAGTTTCATAAGGATCTAAGTCTTGTCCGGTGTTCCTACTTATACAGTCGTCCTACTGTCTCTTGTATCAGGCCGTGGGTGACCGATGGAGTATGGGCTACTAAAACTCTATATTCTAGGTAAACATATCTTCCTACCCTAGTATATATTCAGTATCACCCAGTTTGTAGCACCCAGTTTTCCAAATGAAGGTAATTTTAAAATTTCGTGTTTATAATTATTTTAATAATGATATTTAATTCATTATATGATTTTTGGTGATTTTAAATTATTTTAAAATTATTTAAATCAATGACTTGTGGTTTTGACGTTTTGCTAGTGAAACCCTATAGACTGTTTGACCTAGAGCCTAACCATATGATTATGATATTTTAATGTCATTTTTGGCCTAAGGATATTTTTTGCATTTGACCTTTTGAATTATTTTGATATTATTTTATTATTTATGATATTGTTTTGGGGTTATTTGAGTCGGGTTCGAATTTCAACTCAATCCGACTTGAAACGGGGACCCGGGGGTAGTTTGACTCTAGTGGGACCCACACACTAGTTAGGCATGGCCCACATGATATTAATTTTAGTCCACATGATAGAAATATTTTAGTTAGAGGTTAGACTAATTATTATGGATAAGGTTAGTGTGATTAGAGACTTTAGAATGACTAATTTAGCCCCAACCAATTAGCCCTTTCCTAATACTCATAGAATAGGTTAGTAGGGGCTTTTGGACTTTTTCTAATAGGACAAAATCACCTTTATGGCCAGCCACAATAAGGATAGGGTTGAGCCTCCCATTTGTCATTATCCATCTATTTTTCTCTCTCTTGTTCTTCCCCAAATTCCTAGAGAGCAATTCCTAGCAATTTCTCCACCAAATCCTTCCATTTCACCACCAAATCTTCTTCTTTTCTTCTCCATTATAGCCAAGGAGGAAGCTACCCTAGTTTGGAAGGATTCGGAGCTCGTTCGTGTCCTTTTGGAATCTCTACGTGTCGGTGTCGCTCCGGGAAGGTTTTTCTTCGATTCGATCTACCGGAAGGTATAAATCCCTTCTCCTTTTCATTTCCTCATGCATATAGGTCTATTTTGAACCCATAGGAATGACCCCATGGTTGTATCTCCATTTGTGTCCATTTTGTGTCCATTTGGAGGTCATAGGAGTGTCCATTGTGTTGTGGATGTGTTCATGTTACATATATAGATTTATATATATATATATTGTAATGAGAGTGTATCTATATTTATATATGTAATAAATGGTTCATGATGATTATATAATCAAGTTTGTGAGTGTGGTTCCTCATATTATTATTGCTATTATTGTTGTGGATAATTAGGATATATATTGTGTATTCTTTTGGCTCAAACTATCTAAATCCGTCAAGATTTTTATCCACGTTTTTAATTTCAGCCCTAAATTAGAAATGTCATAACTTCTAGCTCAAAGCTCGGTTTAATCTTCCGTTTTTTTTAAAAGAAGCGTATTGAAGTTAGCTTTCAAAAAACATGTATTAATAGGCCTAATTCTTTCTGTAACTTTCTAGAGAATTATTTGAGTGTCAGCTGTACGAAAGACAAACGCGTTCTCGGTGTTTTTGCGATTCCGGGAGTTTCCGGAAACGAAAATGCGATCCGTTTAAAGTTTCGGAAAGCTAACACATAGATCTATAACATATTTTAATCCTAAATTTTAATTCATGCTGAGATGGTACAGTATTGATTATTAGTAGGAGTTACTATTCGGCATATGCATTTTGTGCACCCTTGTGTGTAATATAATGTTCTAATTGATTTTAACCCATGTTAATGTATATACATTATGTAACTAAATAGAGAATACAAGCATGAGTAAATGGTTAAATAAATGATGTACGAGGTGTAAGTATTCTATCTAATGTAAGCATGTATAAGTATGGCTTGTAATGAATATGTAGGTTCCATAGTATGTAATGTATGGTACATATAGTAGTGCAAGAGAATAAATGAATGATGAATGAATAAAAGCATGAATGTAATGTAATAATAGATGTAATGTATGAAATATACAAGTTAATGAAATATAATATTCTATGTTAACACAAATCCTATATTACCTCATGTACCCCCTTACACTATGTTGACACTATCACACTTGACACATTATTCACTTACACTTTGACACTCTTTGATATGTATACACTATGTATGTCCATTTAACCCTCACTTGCCCTTTTTCCATGTTCACATACACACACATAGCCTCTTAAATAAGTATTTATGAATATAGTTAACTTAGCTATGTATGTATATTATATATATGTTAGCATATTGTGTTGTTATATATAAGTTTATATAACCATTTGAAATGCCATGATTATAGACCTAATGTTGAATACCAATATATGCATGTGTATATATGTGTAGACATATATAGCTTAAAGTAATAGATTACTTAGTGTATATCCAATGTGAATTCTTGCCTATTTGAGTATTGAATAATTGCATGCTATATAGAGTTGGGTGTATGTTGGCTTGTATAGCCTTATATTGATGTGTGCTTGCTAGGATAGTCTTGGTTAGGCCTAGTAAGACTTGCTAGATTAGGACATGAACTAGTTTGACCTAGTTTGACTAGTACAGTTGACCAGAGTTGACCAAGGGTTGACTTTGGTCTAGTTTGACCTAGATTCATGTAGAATGCATTGTAGTACTTTATATTACCCTTCTGGACATGTTGTGACTTGTGCTGTTCTAATTAGGAGCCAGACACCTCTCCTCAGACAGTATCTTTACCTTGGACATTCAGATATCAGGCGAGTACATTCTCTGATCATTTCATATCCTGCTTAGAATTATTTTATGCAGTAGATTACTTTACTTGTACTGTCACGTTGGTCACACGAATTGGTACTATATGGATCCTTTCTTGAGATGTTATCCTTAGGGAGCATCGGGTACTCTATGTTCTGTGCGTTTCACTTTCATAGCATATCATATGCTTCTTGGTTCTTTGATCACTTACGACATGTACCCTCATGATCGTAGAGTCTTCCTGGAATCTTATACTGTTGGGTTACCCCCAGAATCTCCATTTTATGGGACTTACACTGTTGGGTTACTCCCAGAATCCCCATTTTATGGGACTTACACTGTTGGGTTACCCCCAGAATCCCTATTTTTATGGGACTTACACTGTTGGGTTACCCCCAGAATCCCTATTTTTATGGGACTACTATGTATCACCTTCGGGGTCTACCACCCTTCGGGGGCTTATCACCTTCGGGGTCTATCACCTTCGGGGTCTGTTACATAGCATCATATAATATAACCTGGCTGGATCCTTGTGTATTGATTGGAGGTACGGGGGAGTATTACATGTTCATATTGTACTCTGACTCACTAGTCACTGCTAGTTCTCTATGTATAGTAGATATTTCTATTACAGTTCTCTCTCTGTTTACATACTATTTTCTTTTAGTACCTGTATCTTACTTTACTGCATGATTATATTTTCTAACCTGCTATGATCTGTTGAGATGTACTGTACTCGCTCCTGTCCTGACTGGACCTGTTGATAAATTTTACAGATAGCCTGGGATTGCCTGCTAGCCTAAAGGAGACACAATAGAGGTTGTTTAGATAGTTATTTCATTTTGTCTGGAGTTGTATTTACTTGTGGATTACTGTATTTGAGTTTTGAGATGTATTTCTGGGATTATGTATCTTAGACACTTAGACTTCTATCTCCTGTATCTCTTTTGGATTTCATGTTTATCTATCTTTATCATTCTACCTTAGATTGTGATTGAGTTATACCTCTGTGTTGGCCTCCTTATGGAGAGTATTCATATTATGCTAGTTATAGTTCATGACCTAGAACAGCGTTCTACCGCTGATACTGCGGCGTAGGCTGGGCGTTGTTACGTACTCGTACCCTCACGGTGGGTGCGGGTCGTGACACGTTTTTAGTGGTGGCCCATGCAGGTCGAGTTTGTGTAGTGGTATTTGAACTAGAGTACCACTACAGCCTGCAGTAGGATTAGGATATATTTTGAAGGTACTCAATCACAAATAGGAACCCTTGAGAGATTCCTGGGACGACCCTTGAGAATCTTGTTTAACTCCGATTTGAAAACTCTTTTCTTTTTTCCTTGATTTGATTTATCTTTACTTTCTGCTATTGAATTTGATTTTGATGGATTATTATTGAATTTGAGTTTGTATTTATTGATTTTGATGAAGATTGTTGAAATTTGAATCTTGATGTTAGCTATAGCATCCGAGTTTGTAGTTATATGATTTGAAAGATTTTGTTCATTTCTGAATTTTGATGTTCGTTGATAAATTTGATTTTTTTTTGTATTCATTGTTGATTTAATTTAATTTTTGGCAAGATGAAATTATATGGGCTAGGTCATCTAAGTTATGGAAATCTTGTCTTATATAGTCACATTAGCCAGCATGGTGAGGACATATAGTCTGATTTTGGATATATTTCTCGGGTGTGGAAATTTAAGATTTTCGTAGCCAAGCTAGCGGCATCGCGAAAATGTTAAATACCATGATTCTAGAGGTATGTGCATAAGTCAAGGACTCTGTGATTATCGTAGCCTTGCTCACTAGTATGACAAGGATTTAGAGTACCATGATTTTGGATAGACGCATATGATTATCAGATTGTACCTTAAATATTTTCGAACATGTTTTTGCTACTTTTGTTTCAGTCATTCAAAAAAAGAGAAGGAATTATTGTTGTTTTGTTTGTTTTGTTTCTCATTGTTTACTTAGGATGTAGCTTTAGCTATTTTTATAAACCTTGTGTAACTCCTTACAAAAATTTATTTCTTCTTAATACAATAAACCAATGATTTTGCTAGGCCTTATTTGGGATTTGGTATTATAATTCTTGTTTCAAAAAAAATGGGTCCCTCTTTTAAATAGATAAGCAGAACAGATTCTATTATCATTCTTTTCCTGCCAATATTTTTACTACCATCATTCCCTGTCTTATATACATGTCCTGATTATATCAATTCCCTATCTCGTATATAATTCTGTCAGCTATACCTTGACAAATCCTGAATCTTCATATCATTTTGCCTGAGAAATGTTAAGGAAGTGACGTAAATTATGTAGCTCAGAGAAGACGTAACTGGTTATTTTATGATGATCTAAAGGAAATCAAATGTGGAGTGTTCCATATGGAAACTTGAGATAGAAATGTGGTAAAGGTCTCGAATAGAATAAAGAGATGTATACTGCCAATCTAGAAACAATTACATTTAGAGAAATTTTGGGGTTATGAGATAGTTTATAGGTGTATTCCAAACTAATAAGGATATCAGAGGTCAACCTAGTTTTGAGAACTTAGAAAATCTTGGTTATTGATTCTGGGGAAAACTTTTACTCTGAGCTATGTAGAAGGTTAGTAATGGAAAAGAGAAGTTAATTGTGTTTAATAAGGATATTAAACAAGATGTTGCAAGGAAATGACTAGGGATAGAGAGAACACAAAGTTATAGAAGTTTAGAGATTGTTGTGAAATATTTTTAGGAGAATAATATTCAAGGGTGTATGTCGAAGAAAATACGGAAGTTGATTTTATGATGGAAGATAAGTTTTGTAAGGCCTAGAGATTTAAATTAAATAATACGAGGAGAACAATTTGAACAAGTTCAAGGAATTCGTAAACGGGATTTAGAGGTTTTGGGTCAAATTTAAGACAAGGTGAAAGAACTTGAAAAATTTAAATAAATGGTTAATGTTGATTCCTAAATGTGAGGGTTGTGATTTAAGAGTGATGTTTGAAAATTTGGAATTGCCTACGGTACTCATGGTAAGGGTTTAAGTAAAGGTTAAATTTTCATATGAAGACTGGTGAGGTAAAGATATGATTGGCAAGTTATGACCAGATGAACTTAAGAGTATCAGAAGCAGATGACTAACTCGATCTTCATTATTTTTGTGCATTAATTACCACCTCTTGAACTCCCACTTTCTAATTGAGATCCTTGACGTTCCTTATCGTGACTTTGATATTCAGAATGTAATACTAGCTGTTACCCTCCAACAAATCTTATATGCAAGACCTAGACGAGCTCACCTTCGTGTAGGTATATCATGTCCCACTAAAACTCGTCTTCTTGTACTCTATTTTCTTGATATGATTTTCTAGTCAACTGGCTAAACTATAACCTCTACCATTATACTAAATTTCTTCTTATTTCAATTAGAAATCCAGCCTTGACTCAATTCTTTCGACCCGACATGTGATGGTGTTCTGCTTGTTCCTTAGATGCTTAACCTTGTACCTTATCTGATTACTTGACCCGTTGGTTAAGAAACTTGGACTATGTAATTCCTTTCATCATTACCACCCTTATATCTTGTGCTGCTAAATTAGCCTTAGTTTTGCAAGCTTATCTATCTTCGAGCTTGGTCATGACATATTTTATTGGGTTGCCACCCACTAACATATTGTCTAATCAGAACCGGTACATGATGGTCTGATCAACCTATTGCACTTTGGTTCGTTTTTTTTTCATGTATCAATCTACGAGAATGGAGACATAGTTAAACTTGACCCTAGAGTCTCATTCGCGACAGCCTTGACAATTCTCCTTGAAATCTTTTCATCGCCTATGAACCTCGTATTCGTACTCAGTCGAATTAAATTTAATCATGACCTGAACCTCCATCATTGGATGCTCGTGCTCATACTTTGATTTTATTGATTTCCCTTCTTGCCCAAATCTCGTTTTATTCCGAAATTGATCAACTTAGATCGTGTCAAGACAAAAATCTATTTGTGATTTGTTGTGCCTAAATTTTTAATTTTTGCCATTTTATGGAATAGTAACCTTTTAATAATTTCTTAGTTGCTTGCTAATGACCAATTTTTATGTAGGATGGTAGACAGCCCTACAACCTTGATGATTGTTGTTCCCTTACCTTCCCAATTAGGACACCCTAGATTGTTTGTGTGTTGATACCATATTACTGTTTTGACCTAGAATGTACCTAGGTGAGACTTCCAACTGCTATGGTATGCCCTGACCTTGTATACTATTCCTTCAAATTGCATGTTTTAGGAAAAAAAAAATTTAGACCTTGATTGTTGGAAAATAGGGACGTCACCCCATTAGTATCAGTTGTAGATATATATAGGTTAGTCCTTGATGTGGGAATGTGTGTCTATAAACATTTAGCTTAGGAGATTTATGAAAGATTATAGTATCAGCCTTGATAGGATGTACTAGTCTTTTGGTGAGTATAAATGTGTTATGAGTGATAGGGGCCTATATGTCTTAGTAATGCATCGTTCCTATGGTAATAGAATGTATTAATAGATGGTTAATAGGAAGATAATAGTTTGAGCATACCTATAGCCTATGATCAGTTCCTTTTCATCCTTAGTTAAGACCACTTTAAAATAGGTCCAGTCCCTTGGATATAGGTTCCAGTCCATATTTTATTGAAGTTCCATTACCGCCGTACAGCAGAGCAGTGTTGGAGGTATTCCTAGATTGACACTATTTAGATGTCCGTTTATTATTCCAGTGTTAGGAAGTGTTACCTTAGATATTGGGTAGGTTAGAGGCTCTAGAAGGAGTACTATCGATCTTAAATTTCGAGGACGAAATTTTTCTAAGGTGGGTAGAGTTGTAGCACCCAGTTTTCCAAATGAGGGTAATTTTAAAATTTCATGTTTATAATTATTTTAATAATGATATTTAATTCATTATATGATTTTTGGTGATTTTAAATTATTTTAAAATTATTTAAATCAATAACTTGTGGTTTTGACGTTTTGCTAGTGAAACCCTATAGACTGTTTGACCTAGAGCCTAACCATGTAATTATGATATTTTAATGTCATTTTTGGCCTAAGGATATTTTTTGCATTTGACCTCTTTGAATTATTTTGATATTATTTTATTATTTATGATATTGTTTTGGGGTTATTTGAGTCGGGTTCGAATTTCAACTCAATCCGACTTGAAACGGGGACCCGGGGGTAGTTTGACTCTAGTGAGACCCACACACTAGTTAGGCATGGCCCACATGATATTAATTTTAGTCCACATGATAGAAATATTTTAGTTAGAGGTTAGACTAATTATTATGGATAAGGTTAGTGTGATTAGAGACTTTAGAATGACTAATTTAGCCCCAACCAATTAGCCCTTTCCTAATACTCATAGAATAGGTTAGTAGGGGCTTTTGGACTTTTCCTAATAGGAAAAAACCACCTTTATGGCCAGCCACAATAAGGATAGGGTTGAGCCTCCCATTTGTCATTATCCATCTATTTTCTCTCTCTTGTTCTTCCCCAAATTTCTAGAGAGCAATTCCTAGCAATTTCTCCACCAAATCCTTCCATTTTACCACCAAATCTTCTTCTTTCCTTCTCCATTATAGCCAAGGAGGAAGCTACCCTAGTTTGGGAGGATTCGGAGCTCGTTCGTGTCCTTTTGGAATCTCTACGTGTCGGTGTCGCTCCGGAAAGGTTTTTCTTCGATTCGATCTACCGGAAGGTATAAATTCCTTCTCCTTTTCATTTTCTCATGCATATAGGTCTATTTTGAACCCATAGGAATGACCCCCATGGTTGTATCTCCATTTGTGTCCATTTTGTGTCCATTTGGAGGTCATAGGAGTGTTCTTTGTGTTGTGGATGTGTTCATGTTACATATATAGATTTATATATATATATATATATTGTAATGAGAGTGTATCTATATTTATATATGTAATAAATGGTTCATGATGATTATATAATCAAGTTTGTGAGTGTGGTTCCTCATATTATTATTGCTATTATTGTTGTGGATAATTAGGATATATATTGTGTATTCTTTTGGCTCAAACTATCTAAATCCGTCATGATTTTTATCCACGTTTTTAATTTCAGCCCTAAATTAGAAATATCATAACTTCTAGCTCAAAGCTCGGTTTAATCTCCCTTTTTTTAAAAGAAGCGTATTGAAGTTAGCTTTCCAAAAACATGTATTAATAGGCCTAATTCTTTCTGTAACTTTCTGGAGAATTATTTGAGTGTCAGCTGTACGAAAGACAAACGCGTTCTCGGTGTTTTCGCGATTCCGGGAGTTTTCGAAAACGAAAATGCGATCCGTTTAAAGTTTCGAAAAGCTAACACATAGATCTATAACATACTTTAATCCTAAATTTTAATTCATGCTGAGATGGTACAGTATTGATTATTAGTAGGAGTTACTATTCGGCATATACATTTTGTGCACCCTTGTGTGTAATATAATATTCTAATTGATTTTAACCCATGTTAATGTATATACATTATGTAACTAAATAGAGAATACAAGCATGAGTAAATGGTTAAATAAATGATGTACGAGGTGTAAGTATTCTATCTAATGTAAGCATGTATAAGTATGGCTTGTAATGAATATGTAGGTTCCATAGTATGTAATGTATGGTACATATAGTAGTGCAAGAGAATAAATGAATGAAAGCATGAATGTAATATAATAATAGATGTAATGTATAAAATATACAAGTTAATGAGATGTAATATTCTATGTTAACACAAATCCTATATTACCTCATGTACCTCCTTACACTATGTTGACACTATCACACTTGACACATTGTTCACTTACACTTTGACACTTTTTGATATGTATACACTATGTATGCCCATTTAACCCTCACTTGCCCCTTTGCCATGTTCACATACACACACATAGCCTCTTAAATAAGTATTTATGAATATAGTTAACTTAGCTATGTATGTATATTATATATATGTTAGCATATTATGTTGTTATATATAAGTTTATATAACCATTTGAAATGCCATGATTATAGACCTAATGTTGAATACCAATATATGCATGTGTATATATGTGTAGACATATATAGCTTAAAGTAATAGATTACTTAGTGTATATCCAATGTGAATTTTTGCCTATTTGAGTATTGAATAATTGCATGCTATGTAGAGTTGGGTGTATGTTGGCTTGTATAGCCTTATATTGATGTGTGCTTGCTAGGATAGTCTTGGTTAGGCCTAGTAAGACTTGCTGGGTTAGGACATGACCTAGTTTGACTAGTACAGTTGACCAGAGTTGACCAAGGGTTGACTTTGGTCTAGTTTGACCTAGATTCATGTAGAATGCATTATAGTACTTTATATTACCCTTCTGGACATGTTGTGACTTGTGCTGTTCTAATTAGGAGCCAGATACCTCTCCTCGAACAGTATCTTTACCTTGGACATTCAGATATCAGGCGAGTACATTCTCTGATCATTTCATATCCTGCTTAGAATTATTTCCTGCAGTATATTACTTTACTTGTACTGTCACGTTGGTCACACGGATTGGTACTATATGGATCCTTTCTTGAGATGTTATCCTTAGGGAGCATCGGGTACTCTATGTTCTGTGCGTTTCACTTTCATAGCATATCATATGCTTCTTGGTTCTTTGATCACTTACGACATGTACCCTCATGATCGTAGAGTCTTCCTGGAATCTTACACTGTTGGGTTACCCCCAGAATCCCCATTTTATGGGACTTACACTGTTGGGTTACCCCCAGAATCCCCATTTTATGGGACTTACACTGTTGGGTTACCCCCAGAATCCCTATTTTTATGGGACTTACACTGTTGGGTTACCCCCAGAATCTCCATTTTTATGGGACTACTATGTATCACCTTCGGGGTCTACCACCCTTCGGGGGCTTATCACCTTCGGGGTCTATCACCTTCGGGGTCTGTTACATAGCATCATATAACATAACCTGGCTGGATCCATGTGTATTGATTGGGGGTACGGGGGAGTATTACATGTTCATATTGTACTCTGACTCACTAGTCACTGCTAGTTCTCTATGTATAGTAGATATTTCTATTACAGTTCTCTTTCTGTTTACATACTATTTTCTTTCAGTACCTGTATCTTACTTTACTGCATGATTATATTTTCTAACCTGCTATGATCTGTTGAGATGTACTGTACTCGCTCCTGTCCTGACTGGACCTGTTGATAAATTTACAGATAGCCTGGGATTGCCTGCTAGCCTAGAGGAGACACAATAGAGGTTGTTTAGATAGTTATTTCATTTTGTCTGGAGTTGTATTTACTTGTGGATTACTGTATTTGAGTTTTGAGATGTATTTCTGGGATTATGTATCTTAGACACTTAGACTTCTATCTCCTGTATCTCTTTTGGATTTCATGTTTATCTATCTTTATCATTCTACCTTAGATTGTGATTGAGTTGTACCTCTGTGTTGGCCTCCTTATGGAGAGTATTCATATTATGCTAGTTATAGTTCATGACCTAGAACAGCGTTCTACCGCCGACACTGCGGCGTAGGCTGGGCGTTGTTACGTACTCGTACCCTCACGGTGGGTGCGGGTCGTGACACAGTTATACTTCATTAATGGGTTAAAAGAACACGAGGTGATAGGCCGGAAGGCATACTACACAACTTATAGAAGTCACAACTAATAGGGTTATTGAACAATATAACATGTATATCTAGTGTGAGTCATATTCCTAACCTCTCTATCAAGCACGAAGGGAAAAGATAGGATTCACGAAAGAAAGGGGTCAAACAAAAGGCAAATCAAGGATGTCAAATGAGAGTTCGAAAAATGAAATTCAAGGAAGGAGATCAAGCGTGTGGATGAGATCCTAGACTCTATTCCTATATGCAGGCCCGTTCGGTACTGTAGCGTAACCAAAATGGCAAACTCGACCTGCATAGACCACCACAAAAACATGTAACGTCCGAGTCCCAAAATACTTAGGACTAAGTACGTAGATATGCCAGCTGCATATATACAAGTATACTCCAATATATGGAATCCTTGTATGTATACATAATCTGTAAAATACAATAAACCATGGTAACTAAATCTCATCCACAAAATCAAAAGAATAATGATATAAATCAACTCATGAATTATTATTTTGTACATGACGTTAGGCGGAGAAAAATCCACTACCCACCAATTTACTGAGAATGAATACATAATGATGAAAGGAATTGTCGAGCGAAGCAAAGGCGAACCAAGAGCAATCATCCTCGAAGAAATAGAGTAGATCATGGCCCTAGGCTAGAGCACCTGCGAATAGACATGAAAGCACACACCTGGAGAGATCACCAGGTCCTCAGAGGGATGTAACAAGATACATAAAGAACATGACATATAATCTGTGATAATATAAATAAAAGAAAAGGTGCATGCAATAGGGACCCTAACCGTTCTACTGAACATGCAGTTTGAGATACAATCCTTCGACGCATGAGCCCTGGCTGTAAATGGGATCGACATAGTTCCCGTATAGGGCACCAGGGGCCTACGTCCGTTACGTCCGAAGATCGTCAAAGGGCATCATGTGCAAGAGGGTACGTCCATAACGCTCTAGAAAACATCAGAGGGCACCTGGAGCCCGCGTCTCCGATGGAGCGCACAGGTAATCAAGGAAGTGCAAAAGAAGCCCATACGTCAGGTATTGTTCTCCCCACCCAATGGCTAGTATCGTCATCTCCATGACTAATAT